>ML287772.1:0-40555 GCA_005239495.1 Nicotiana undulata | reverse complement strand
CCCCCCCCCCCCCAGGCGATTTAACTAAAATAAAATTACAAAAAGAAACTGCAGAATGAAAAAACAGCTGGTTAGTTAAGTCTTGTCGAGGCAAACCAAAACTAAAGCATTGTTGATGTTTTAAATATAAAAATTGAAATATAGGGGAAATAGACTCACGTGGGCGTATACATCAAGTACTTGAGAGGGGGAAACATAGAGAACATCCACTTAGGAATGAGCTCAAAGTTGCAATGCCCCATATAGTTCATGAAATCAATATAGGTGGTGTAAGCACCAAGTGAAGCTATAGAAGCAGTTCCAGTGACAAGTGTTGTGGTCGCTGGTATAAGAAAGAGCGTTAAATATGCTACGAGCTCAGCAAACGGATAAATGACAGCTGCCAAAATAAAAGAACTTTGCTTTGTAAGTCTTTGCATATAGGTAATTGATTGTCATTGAAATTAAACAGAGGCTAGCGGGAAGGTCTTTAACATGCAGAAAGTCATTCTGCAAAGTACTTCTATTCTCATTCATCTCATTTTACTTGAGGTAGTTATTTGCTTAAGAATTTAAATCATATTTACTGACAGCATAAAGATTTTTCCACATTATGTGTGCAGATATTATTTTGTAGGTTACTATGTCAGGCTTAATATGGAGAGCTGCCTATTGTTGTAGGCCAACTTAACGTGATAGCTTAAAAAAATATGTACATTATCGGCGTACAGAACATAAGCTCCTTGTTTAAATATCTGATGTATTTTCTCCAAGACTGACCGTTCTACCTCTGAAGGCTACATCAAATAAAACAAATGATACAGAACATTTCTGAAGACGACTTACAAGTGATGGGCTCAGTAACAATGGAGGTGTGATTATGGGAGTGATAACGAGAGTAGAGAAAATGGTGGTGAAAAGCTCTGTGAAGCCAATAATAGAGAAACTCCACTGGACCGATATGCATCAAGGCAGTTATTATGATCCCATCAGTTCTCCACCAAGACAAGTGATGAGTCTGTTGGAACTTCAGGTACGCAATGTAGAATACCAACCCATTAAGTATGATCTGATCATCCCTACAAAAAACACTTCAACCTTAAACAAATCATGTCATGTACTTTATTTGCATGTTCTTTTCGCTTGGTGGATTCCTTTCGGACACTATCAAAATCTAATTAGTACTGTCCAAAGCGTGGTTTAGACATGTGCAACCTAGTACATGATTCTGACTCCTGTAAGGTATAGCTTATCTTCTGACTAGAACTTTCCAATAACATATTTGGCTGGACAAAACCTAAATGTTGCATCATAAATTTTAGAGCTCAAAATGGCCTTAGTTGTAGCAGTTTGGCCACCAGTGATATTCTCAGCTTTGGGCTTGGGTCCAATTGGTCTTAAAAGACGTCAGTAGGGTCTAAGACTTGCTTGCTTATATACCCAACATCTCGTATGTGTTTTGCCGATGTGAGATCATTTGTCTAAATTGTTACATACTCCACCCCTCTTAGGGATTCAACGTTGTTGATGTTTACCCCGCCATCATTTCGAAGATGTGGGATTCACCTAAACTTAGTTGGAGTTCTGCGCCACCACAACTCCCAATGTTGTGGGTTTTGCATAAACTCAACCGCGCACTAAGATTTGTCCCACAATCACCAAAAGTTGTAGGTAGAGTGGTTTTGATAACATTTGTAGCAGTCTAGCCTACTAATGGATACTGTAAGCTTTGAATTTAGGCCCAAATGGCCTTAAAACGTGTCATAAGGGTCTAAGGATTGATTTGCCAATGTTGAATTTGCTCCGGGTTTATAGTGGTTCAAGTATGCGCTCCAAAATCAGACCTTTCTTAAAGAAGGGGCAGCTCATTGACAGAACTTTTCTCATCTTTTACTTTCTTTTTGGAAGGAAGTGTGGGGGCCAACCGGCCAGGGACAGAGACAGGTATGATAGTATATATATTTCACTTACTACTACTGTGGAGTGGGTGAAAGAATGAATGCTTGAGGGTGGGAAGTACATACCAGTTGTTTTCTCGATCAACTTGATCAAATTCAATGCTCTTATCTAAAATCCGATTATTACCCTTAGCAGTCTTGTAGCGGGATAGAGATGTCCAAATCTGGTTGTGAATCATTCTCGAGAGTAGATATGGGAGTATGAATATGTATGAGATGTCCCTTTGGTTTTCATCTTTGCTCATGATGAAAGAGTATATGCTATGACCCACAAATGGTGCCAAAAGCAAGTACTTCATCCCAACAAATTATTTCAAAAAGAAAAAGTAAGGAGTTTAGCAAAATTCTAGCTATAATAACTTCATGATATATTCAGCACAAACTCGTATCGAAAAGGAAATAGAAGGAAGAAAAGTTACAAAAGTTGAATGCATTAAGCTTGTCAATGCCAATACTATATAAACGTAATCAGGATGTGAAAACATTAAAGTTTTGCATGGAGCTAATTGGGTTGTTACTTTTTAGCTTAAAAAGCAGAAGCTAGAAAAGGTAATATGTTACAAGTACAATGAGAATTTTATCAAAACAGCCAGCAAATTGTACAGCTGTTGAAAACACCAGATACTTATATTAATAAGAAAGAATTTTATCCTTAAATCTGTCAAATATTATTACTACTATATTAGAATTGAAGCACTAAATGGAAGTCCTTTTCTTCCTTTCTCTTCTGGACAACCGTACATCATCCTCCCATGATAATATAGTACTTTCCACCCCAAAGAAATAGGGAAATTATAGGCAAAACTAAGTGAACACACACAATCTTCTTGTTCACTTTATGTGGGACCATAACTCAGTGCAAGATTATAGTACTGATGCATCAGAGGAATATGTGTTCCAACAGCAAAAAAAAAAAAAAAAAGAAGAAAGGAAAAAAAGAAAGAGATTGTATGAAACTTAGTACTGACATAACTTCTAAAAGACACCTCATTTTAAATAAGCTTTTGAATATACTTTAAACATAACATGTTTTGACTGCAAAAGAAAGGGGAAAAATAGTTGGGAATTCAAGAAAGAGTACCTTGAAGTTCCCAAGGCGTGCCCATGGCCACTCTGTGAGAATGCCAGGTTTAGTAGCCATTGTTTGTTCCTTCACCACAAATCTTGAGAAACTAGGTACTTAGTTGTAGCTTTGCCCCGCTCGTTGTTCTCTAAAAGTCTCTGCTTTCACGGCTTTATATAAAATTTGCTGCTATATAGGTAACCACAATCTGTACCGTGTCATTAAATTAGCAACTGTGACTCATGGATTCAGTCAGCTAAACTCCATCAAACTCCTCAATCAATATCATTAATTGGCATGTGTCAATTAACTTGGTTGGCGCAGGTTCTTGATGACCAAGTTTGGTATATGTGATGGAAGGTAGTATTCTTTGAGCCCACGGCTCTGCTCAGCTGTAAGTAGATTCTTTTTGATAACTTAGCAGTGTTGTTAAAAGCACGCTTAAGCCCTGAAGCGAGGCTCAAAACTCATTTTGCGCTTCGCCTCGCTTTGTGAGCGCTTTTGTGTCGCATCAAAGCTCTAAGGTATACTTTTCCTTGCCAATGATTGTAATTCTGAAAAGGCGACATTAAACAATTGTTATTTCACTTTATCGTATTTTTTTTTCAATTTCTTTGTTCATATAATTGTTATTTGTGCTTATAATGATTAGTCTTGGACTACGTGTATATTTTTACTTTTTTTTTCCGTTGCGCCTTTTTTCATTAAAGCCCACGCTTTATTTGCGCTTAAAACCCCAACGGACCGTAGAGCTTTTCTGCGCTTTTCGCCTTTGATAACACTGTAACTTAGTTGAAGACACACAGAGATAGAGCAAAAGCAGTGAGAAGTATCACAAGCACGGTAAGAAAATAATTCGTGAGTAAAGCGGGTTCTTTTATTCGAGTCTCTAGTCTCTTGAATATTTTACTCGGGACTAGCAAGTGTAAAGTTCTTTACTATAGTAGTTAATTTGCTCCTCTCGGATTGTGATCTTTTTGTCCTTTGTTATCTTTTTATTCTTGTTGATTACCATGTCTTAGTGCTCCATTAACATTGTTGTCATAGACGGTGAATATTATTTCTGTGTTATTTTTCCAACAACGGACACACCTAGCTATAGCTTATGCTACATTGTGTGTTTGCATTTTCAATCTATAGCTTCTGCTAATGAATAATATTCTTTTGAACTCTCTCAAAGTCGGTCCTAATCACCATGTGATAATTTAGTATGCAGGAACAAAATATCCTGTCTAATTATGTACAAGTTTGATTCATGTTTTCATTTTTTAATGAAAGTCAAGATATTGTAGCCCTCATTCATGCTTAAATGAAGCATAACCTTTTTTTCTTTGGGACCGTGTGACCAGGGGATAAAATACTATAACTCCACCTAGCAATAGATTATGCTACATTAATGGTGTGTGTGCGTAGAGAGTTGGAAGTACGTATTAAAAGTGTGTCGAATATCCTTTCAAATTACCTGTTATTCAATCCTGATGGACGTGTCTCTTTTTGCATTTTACGTTGAAGCATGATATACCATTGGTCTGACCACAACAGTTCACCTATCTCAACAAAATATCCTTTCTAACCAAATATTTTTGTTCTTGAGTCATAACCAATTGTGTGTTTGTGTAGGAAGTTTGAAATTTATGTAGTGAAAGTGTGTTAGATCATACCAATGTTGCGGTCCAGTTCAAGTTGCAGCAAACAGGAAGAGGGGCTAATATGCATCATAACAAAATAAAATGATAGAAATACGGATAATGATAAAAAATAATGATGTTAAATTTTCAAATCTCCCGGGGTTAAAGATATTTCGGCCAAGGCCAAGGGGTAGAGGTGTTAAAAAAAAAAATTCTTACTAATGTTTGGTTTAACAAATGAGACATCGTTGTATCATTGAGATTTTTATGTATTTTATATTTTAAATAAAATCAGAAGTTATTGAGATTTAACTGATATCAAGAGAAATCAATGTTATTTTGACCATTTGAAAAAGCCTAATTTAGTATAAAATAAATTTCGTTGGATAGCCAATTACTCGTTTACAAACTAACAAACCTACTGAGAGACAGTTTTTAAGTGAGTCCCTTTTCTAGCTCGCACATAGCCGTCCTTTAGCACCAATAATTTTGCAATTTTTTGACTTTTGATTCATACATTTATTATTCTCAAATGTCAAAGGAGAAATGAACAATATAGGGATGGGAGAACCGGGTACAGGAGCAGCGGAGCAACAGTTCTCTGTATAGTTCAGAAGAACTCAACATCTGTATTTGTATTAAAAATCTACTTAATATGTATGCATAATTTATCCAGAATTCAAATAAATACCTTTTTTAAAATTTAAAATTTATAAACTTAAAATCCTAACTCCGTTTTTGAGCGGTTACCCTACCTACTTGTTGCTTCCCGTGCTTAATTGTGCTTCACAATCTTTAGAACTAGTGTGTTTAATTCTGGTAAAGGTTGGCAGCCAAATGTAGCTGATATTATTATAATGCGAATGTCAAACTACAACAGCTTAGCATTTGGTATCAATAAGATACTTTTCAGAAAATACGTCACCTTTTATATTTAGTTGTCAAAAGCTATTTTTAAGGAAAAAAAGTTTTTTCCATCAAATAGGAAAAAATGATTATACCCATTTTTGGGTGGAAAACATATTCTTTCACAACTATCTCATTTACTAACTTTATATTATTATTTCAATCAACACTTAATTAGACATGAATATCAAAATGTGATTATTAGTTTTTGCTAACAATATTATCAACAACAACAACAACAACGAACCCAGTTTGATCCCAACATGTGGGGTCTGGGGAGGGTAGTCTACCTAATGCAGGTAGAGAAGTTGTTTCCAATAGACCCTCGGCTCAGGAAGGGCAAGAAGAAGAAGAGAGAAGCAAGGAAGGAAAGATGGAAGAGAAAAAAAAAGGGACAGATAGAGGGTAAATACAACAACAACAACAACAACAACAACAACCTAGTATAATCCCACAAGTGGGGTCTGGGGATGGTAGTGTGTACGCAGACCTTACCCCTACCCTAGGGTAGAGAGGCTGTTTCCAATAGACCATTGGCATCCTTCCCTCCAAGAACTCCCCACCTTGCTCTTGGGATGACTCGAACTCACAACCTCTTGGTTGGAAGTGGAGGGTGCTAACCATCAGAGCAACCCACCCTGTCAAATAATAGCAACAGGGGATACAGTACCTGAGGCGAACAAAATCACATAACGTAATAAAAATCTAAGAATATGAAGGGACACATATGCTACTAAGCCTATCGGTGAATACTATAAACTACCTACTAACCTTCTACCTTAATCCTCGACCTTCATACCCTCCTATCAAGTGTCATGTCCTCAGTGAGCTGAATCAGCGCCATGTTCTGCCTAATCACTTCTCCCCAGTACTTCTTAGGCCTACCTCGACCCTTTCTTAAACTCTCCATGGCCAACCTCTCACACCTCCTGATAGGGGCATCAATGCTTCTTCTCCTAAAATGTTCGAATCATCTCAACCGCGACTCCGGCATCTTGTCCTCCACGAAGGCTACTCTCACTCTATCCCGGATAGCTCAATTATTAATCCTATCTCGTCTGGTACACCCACACATCCATCTCAACATCCTCATCTCTGCTACTCTCATCTTCTGCACGTGAGAGTTCTTGACTGGCCAACACTCGGCCTCATACAACATCGCGGGTCGAACCACCACTCGATAAAACTTACCCTTAAGTCTTAACGGCACATTTCTATCACATAGAACACCGGAAGCGAGCCTCCACTTCATCTACCCCACTCTGATACGATGTGTGACATATTCGTCAATCTCCCCGTTACCCTGGATAATAGACTGGAGATACTTAAAACTCGCTCTCTTGGGGATAACTTGAGCATCAAGCTTAACCTTTACGTCTGCATCACGGGTCTCACTGAATTTTCACTCCCAAGTATTTTGTCTTGGTTCTACTCAATTTGAAACCTTTAGACTCCAAGGTTTGTCTCCAAACCTCCAACCTCGCGTTAACTCCGCTACGCGTCTCGTCATTCAACACTATATCATCGGCAAATAGCCTGCACCAAGGCACCTCCCCTTGGATGTGACGCAACAATACATCCATCGCCAAGGCAAACAAAAATGGGCTAAGAGTCGATCCCTGGTGCAACCCCATCACCGCAAGGAAATTGTCCGAGTCACCACTCACAGTCCTCACCCGAGTCTCAGCATCATCATACATATCCTTAATCACCCTAATGTACGTTGCCGGAACGCTGCTAACCTCCAAACACCTCCCTCAGAACTTTATCGTATGCCTTCTCAAGGTCAATAAACACCATATGCAAATCCTTCTTCCTTTCCCTGTACTGCTCCACTAATCTCCGTACAAGATGAATCGCTTCCGTAGTCGAACGCCCCGACATGAATCCAAACTGATTCTCGGAAATAGACACACACCTCCTCACCCTGGCCTCCAGCACCCTCTCCCAAACCTTCATAGCGTGATTCAATAACTTGATACCCCTATAATTGTTGCAATTTTGGATATCACCCTTGTTCTTGTAAAGTGGAATCATCGTACTCCACCTCCATTCTTCGGGCATCTTCTTTGTCTAAAAAATAACATTAAACAGCCCAGTGAGCCACTCCAAACCTGCCCGCCCCGCGCTCTTCTAGAATTCCACCGGGATTTCGTCTGGCCCCGTTGCTCAGCCCCTGCACATCTTACGCATCGCCCCTTCCACCTCCTCTACCGTAATCCGCCTACAGTATCCGAAATCCCCCAAGTCTCGGATTGCTCCAACTCACTCAGCACAATGCGTCTATCCCCCTCCTCATTCAACAATTTATGGAAGTGTGTCTGTCATCTTCTCCTAATGAGTGCCTCGTCCATCAACACTTTTCCATCCTCGTCCTTGATGCACTTGACTCGGTCTAAGTCACGGGCTTTCCTCTCCCTCACCTTGGCCAACCGGTACAACCTCTTGTCCCCGCCTTTGCCCTTGAGCTCCTCGTACAAACGAGCAAATGATGCGTTCTTAGCCGTCGTAACTGCTAACTTTGCCTCTTTCTTTGCCTTTATGTAACACTCCCAATAAGTCCTTTTTTCCTTCTCGTTTTTACTCTCGACTAACTTCAAATAAGCATCTTTCTTAGCTTCCACTTTACCTTGAACCTCTCCATTCCACCACCAGTCCCCTTTATGACCCCTAAGACCTCTCCAGCAGCTACCCTAATGCAATCCGCAGTCATGGACCACATACTAGACTCGTCCCCCATACTCATCCAGGACCTTATAGACAACTTCTCCCCTAACTCCTGAGCTTTGTCCTTGGTCAAGTTACCCCACTTGATCTTAGGTTGCTTGCACCCCGCCCTCTTCCTCCTACTCCTCTTGATCTCTAGGTCAGTAACTAGGAGCCTATGTAGAGTCGTGAGGTGCTCACTCGGATGACCTTGCAGTCAGTGCAAAAACCTTTATCGCATTTCCTGCAGAGAAGATAATCAATGTGAATCTTGCCATTGAATTTCGGAAAGTGACCGGGTGCTCTTCCCTCTTCGGGAAACCCGAGTTAGCTATAACCAAATCAAAAGCTCTAGTAAACTCCAACAATGAATTACCTCCCTCATTCCTATCCCCAAAACCGTACCCGCCATGCACATCATCATAACCCCTAGAACTAGCCCCAATATGACCATTGAAATCTCCGCCAATGAACAACTTCTTTGTGTGCGGTATACTACGCACCACCTCGTCCAACTTCTCTGTGAGCGTATGCACTAATCACGTTTACAGTAAACCCACCAACTACCAACTTAATACTCATCAACCTATCATTTACCCCCCTAACCTCAACCACGAGCTCCCTGAGGTCCCCGTCTACTAAAATATTATCCATATTATCAATATTTTAGTAAATACTTCTTTAGAATATATTTTTCACTCCCAATCGAATACCATAAAAAAAATTTCAAAAAATAAGTCATTTCCCCCAAATATGTTGTTTGTCATAGAAAAAACACACCCACAAATAAAGGTAATGAATACAACTTGGTAATAAAATTTCTTTATTTACCAAAAAAAAGGGTAATGAATACACTCACATAGTGAATAGTAATATCTTATTATTCATTAATCTCTTTTCTGTTCTTGTTACACTTAAGTCTTTTTAGTTCAACATATGCTTGATAGATTGTAAAACTCTGATACACAAGCTAAAGTTTAGGAAAGTTTTGATCAATATATCTATCTCTCCTTTTCAAGATAACGGGAGAGATACTCAAGATTATATATTAGATTTTGAGAGAGGTAGAGAGAGAACCAAAAGAGAAAAAAGAAGGGGATAGGATAGAGAGTTCACCTATAAAATTGAAGGAAGAAGAAGGTCATTTGGGGGATTAAATTTGTGAGGGGACTCAATTAGTTATTTTGGCTAATTAGGAAGATGAATCCTAGTGAAATACTTGAAGGACATGCACATATTGTTTATCTATTCGCCACTAGAAGGCCTTAGGGGTCGTTTGGTTGCCAGGATGGGATATACAATCTCATGAGATTAGCTATTCCACCTTCTATATAGGATAGCTAATCCTAGCATTTTAATATTAAATGATTCGCGGGACTAATTAATACCAATAACCAAACACGGGATAAAATAATCCTGCATTTTATCCCGGAATTGTTATCCTTTATCTGACTACCAAACGGACCTTTAGTGCTTACTGCTTAGTCCTAGGTTTAGAGCAGTTGAAGATAGTTCAAGGAATGATGCAAAAAGGTCCGTATGTGTGAGGTCAGAGGCGGATCTACGTTGTAGGTTGAGGGGTCACGAGACCCCGTTAGCCTCGGCAAAAACTCTATATATGTATTTTACATATGTTTGTACACACATTTGGGACCCGTTAAATATTTTCGTTGTGCCCCAAGACAGAGAAAGGCAGACGGAAGGAATGGTAATGGGGGTACACTTTGTTTCCTCCTTTTGCAGGAGGACGTGGGTTCGAGACTTGCTTAAGCATTTTCACCTTCCTATTCCTATTTTATTCACTAATTCTCTTTCTATTTTGAATTAGTGTACTAGAAAACTTTATTTATTATTTTTGTATTTTGTTGAAGCCAATTATAGTTTAGTATTACTTAATTAATTTTATTCTCTTCAAATTCCTCGCTTAAAATTAAAAAGTTTCAAATTGCAACTTATTGCTCCATAAATAGAAAAATACAAATTATTTTGTCACCACCTTTTTTTAGGAGAAGAAGGCTGTGGCTTTATTTATTACTTTTATATTTTATTGAATTCAAATGTAGTTTAGTATTCATGCATAACACTCAAGTTAATTAATTTTATTATTTTTCAAATTCCTTCCTTAAAATTAAAAGCTTCAAATTATAAATTATCGCTCCATAAATAGAAAAATAAGATCATTCTGCCACAACTTTCTTTAAGAATCACTTTGACAAGGTAGCGAATATCCGTAAACTCCGACTCGGCAATGGAAACGAAGAGTTTGAGACTCTTTTTTAGTTCTTTGACTATTAATATGCCCTTAATCTTGATTTCTTTCGTTAATTTTTGAAGTTTGAACACCCTTTTGATCACTGACCCTTTTTTTATTTGAGAAAAAAATCGAAAAATTAAAGCTTGAAACAGGTTTAAATCAAACACTTTTACTTCCCCTAGTACCCATTTTGCGAAAAAATCTCCCCCTTTCGGTGTTTTCTCTTTTTTATAACTTCTTTTTGTTTATATTTGGATGATTAGTCATCATACTTGTTAAGATTTCAAAGAGTTGCACATCAAATTTTATTGCTAGTAACTAGTATACAATGGTGCCTCCGCTGTGCTAAAATCCTGGGTCCGCCTCTGTGTGAGGTAGGTACAAAATAATTCTTTGAATATACTTCTCATTACCAGTTTTGGTCGTTTAAGTGAAAGTGACCATATTTAGTTCGTTAAATACTTAACAAAATTGACCGATAGACTTAAACTTTGAAAGAAAAAAAAAAAGATTTAACCAAAAATGACAAGAAAATCCTGTCAAATTCTAGAAACTGCACCTCGAAATATTGTACCAAACTAGAAATAGAAATACTGTTAAAACTACACCTCAAGATGTTAGTTCCTGTTACATCTCAAGTATTTTTTTTTTACAATTTCCATGAAATGAAACAAACAAAGTTTGTTAAATATTTGCTTTGCTGGAGACAAAAAATGTTTACCTTTGATAAATAAAGGACCAAAATTATTAAGGAGTATATTTAATTAAAGAAACTATTTTGAACCTTTCCTCAAACCTAAGGGATCACTTTTGTCATTTTCTCTAATTTCTTTCATACATCCTTTAACAGCTTCGGTATCTCCACTTTCTTCTTCCCTTGGACCTTCTTTTGTTGATCCTTTATCGCTCTTTTTGCTATTCTCTGTGTTCTGCCTTTGCTGCTCGCTACCGATTCCATACAATTTGCTCGTTTTTGCCTTTCTGGTGAGCTTCCCCAACTTCTCTTTCTCATTACTTTGTTATTGACCTTTGGCTCTATTTTGACCAACAGAGTTTGTGTACGTGTTCAATAGATAAAGATAAAAAGAAAGTTGATGTTTTTTGGTCCAATATTTATGTTTTCCACATTTGTCTTCAGATATTATGTGGAGCTAAAAGGCCCGCTTTTTGTTAAGAATCAGAGAAATTAGTATTTGAAGTTCTACTGGAATAGGTGATATTTCACCCTGTGCTTTGTAAATGATTAATGCAATATATAGGATCACGGCGATTTTTCATACCAATTAAAATATGCCCTGCTTCACGGTATGAAATAATCACTAGTGCAAATTGTCATGGCCTGCTGTCCACATTCAAGAAAGTTGAGCTTTCTTTTAGTCAGCCTAATTCCTACAATGCAATATGTATTTTGAGCGTATCCCCATGTGTAGTCTAATTAGTTATATTCTATATTAAGTTTTAACTTTCAAGTATAGGAGTCATGCACATGTCTATCTTGAGTGAGTGAATTCTCATATATTTTAGATGTTGGGTCTGTTTGATTTTCCTTTGCCTTTTCCTTGTAACTTCTTCTGCACCTCAGTATTTAAGTTGAACAATGTATATAGATGATGAAAAGAATGAGTGCTTCATCACATATCCATCCTAAAATAAATATAGTTGCTTTGATGTTTTAACAGAGCTTCACGGGTTACACTCATCTAGTACAATAACTAGAATGATGTTGAATCAAATAAGTGAAACTCTGTCAGTTGTGAGTGCCAATATGTACTAAGAACATAAGCATACTATCCTAGTAACTCACAGTAACCAATTGTCACAACATTTGTAGGGGTTTGGTTGGGGGAGCATGTGCCGGGGAAAGAGATAGTTGGCCCAGGGGCATCTCAGGTGGCCTTAAGCCAAATCTTAGCAAGATGCCTTAAACTTTTATATAATTATATATATGAATTTTTTTTGATAAGTATAATTATATATATGAGTTATGCTAACCTACAACATGCCTCTAGTAGGTTAGCATTGTACCAACTTTTTATTTATACAATGAAAGTGTAAATTTTCTTGGAACAGCTTCTAGAAGGCAACACCTTGTGCAACAAAATAGTTCTGTTGCAAAAGTGTTGGAGGAAATATTTTACAAGCTTGTAAGTCACCACAGATCCAAGATACAATAGTAGCAGGACCAGTCTATTTATAACTTTTAACCCTTTGAATAAGCAGCCGAAGTCATGGTTAATTGGTGAAATCCATATTCAAGACTAGCTTTCCACACTTTCTCAATATCAAGCATCGTTTCACCACATTCATGTTCGTTCCAGCCTTCCAATGCATGCAAAATTCCAGCTATTCTCCAGGCACTCATCACTCTTCTTGGCAACCAATTCTAGAAAAATCACTCATGAATTTCTTTAATTATCAAAATACGATCAAATTAATATAGAGAACTAAGAAGATTAAATGATCTTTTCTAACCTCGCAAGAGTCTACATTTTCAAGATGTTTTGGAGTAATCATAGCTGGTGTGTTGAAGTAGAAGCAATCTTTGCGAGCTTTTCTTGGTGGAAACTCTGAAAAGGGAATAAATAATGTTCCTTTTGGTGCTTTCAGTTGTTGATCTTCACTCAATCCCTCACCTACTAGCCATGTCTGCAGTAAAGATCTCTTTTTAAGTATACCGACAGGAGATGTAGGGGGAGGATTCTTTTCTATATTTGGACTTGCTAACCTCCAGAATTGTTCAAAGCTCGACAAAATGACAAAACTTTGGGTTAGGAGAGGAGGGAGGGGGGAGGCGAAAGGAATTGTTATAAATTATCAAGATTTAGGTCAGTATTTTCATTGTGATTTGGTTTATACCTTTGATAAATAAGTTTTTGACAGGATCAAATTAGTTGCAACCTCAGGGGTAAGCCTTGTTTTAAGTCTCTTGTACTCTTCTTTATCTAACATGAGAACCTATATATAAAAATATAATGAATGAGAAAAAGGGAAACCAAAATGATGGAGGATATTAATAGTCAGAGATACCTGAATTCTTTCTTGGCACAAGGCTAGGGCAATGAAATAAGCAACTTTGGACAAACGGCCTCGTAGGACAACTTGGGAAGTTCCCTTAGGAATGGAATTTATGACCAAAGCAACAGCTAGGCTACTTCCATCTACCACCTTCACTTTCAGGTGAGGATTCCTCTTTATGTAAAGTTCACCATTACTATTCAGCTGCTCTTCCTGGAAAGTTACATTTGTATTTAAAAAGTATACATTTGTATAAAAGCTTATGTATTAGCTGACCCCTCTTTGGTTCACCATACAAACATTGATATCAGGTGAGGTGTGAATTCTTTTCAAATCTTCTTGTCTTTAATAACAATATTATGGTAGCTTAGTAGATATTTTTCTAGAAGCTTGCAAAAAAATTATCAGTTAAGAATAGATCTGGAGTTTTTCTCATAAATAAAGTAAAGATGAGTATTATTGGACTTTTTAGACATGTATTTTGACTTGCCTGATTTAAGAGTCCAAGGTTCAAAACCTTTATGCCTTTCTGATCTGCTTCAGTGATGGCTTCCTCGATCAAACTGTTAATTGTCTCCCTTTGCCATTTCATAAAGTACTGCAATAAAATCTAGAATTAGGTCAATTATCACTTTAACATCGGACCTGCAAAATCTAACATTAGTTTTGGATGATAATAAATTACTTGTATGCGATACTTTGAAATAGCCCAAGTTTGTAATTTGAGATTCTTGAATAAATTTCTCTCGACAACAATTGTGTGACCATAAATCGAGGTAATCATTATTGACCATAGTGTGATGGGCCACATTAACCAGAAATACCACTTAGAGGTGTGAGGCTTCGAGGCCAGAGACGCAAACCCTAGTCGAAGATGGTAGATGGATTCAGGGGTTGTTAGATGTGTAAGGTGCACCACATCAGGCACTTCAGCTTCCCTCTTTAGTGACTTTTCATACAATGTATCTGATGACTTGTCCACTGTATCATAGATATAGTCATACATTGGCATAAAAAGCGAATAGTTCGTTCTGAATTGGGTGTGATGTAGTGAGTGGTACCTATGCCATCAAAACGTTGATATTAGTGGAACAAGAATAAACATAATCTCGACAAATACAAAACTTCAGTGATTGCTAACTTGCTCAATCAATAGGAAAAGTACTTTTAAGAGAGGAATTTAATTTCTACTGTTTCTATTAACTAAAGTTGGAAGCAGAAGCCAAATTTGATAGAACTTTCCTGCTCGTTGTGCCCTCTCTTGAAGGTACAAGAGCTGCATCTATCTTGTAACTTTAATCAGGCGACTGTACCAGTGACGAAATCAGGAAATTCAATAAGGGTGTTCAAATTTTGAACACACTTTGCCAATGGGCTATGCAAGGGTATTCAAAATCTATTTTTAATCAATAACAATATTTTAACTTATACGTAGTATAATTTTTCAGCCCTGTACTGTACTACCGTTTAGATATGCATGATTAGTTATACCTTGGGGTTCCATGAACATGAAGTATTCTTGATTCAGTGATTCTATATCTAAATAAAGTTTGATCTGTTTCAGAAGTTCCACCAGAAAATTTCTTAGCTGCAGGCTTACATAAAGGTCTAGTAAACAATGTAGACATCCTATAGAAATGTACTAATAATTCTTTTGAAACAAAATATAAAAATTTAGATATTATAAAAATTATATATACTAATAGGATAAAGATCTTTTACAGCCCATAATAGTAGGTTAGTTACCATTTTTATCAGGTTACTAGTTAGTGTTTATCGTAAAAATTTACTTGTAATTATCGTATAAATGATATGATTGTGTAAAAATTCTTTTTACACCTTTGTAGCATAGAACTTGATCTTATTAAGTATATGTGGAAGAAGACTCACGAGGGCGTATACATCAAGTATTTGAGAGGGGGAAACATAGAGAATATCCTCTTAGGAATGAGCTCAAAGTTGCAATGTCCCATGTTGTTCATGAAATCAATGTAGGTGATGTACGCACCAAATGCAGCTATAGAGGCAGTCCCAGTGAATACAGTTGTGAGCAGTGGTATGGCAAAGGGCGTGTAGTATGCTAGCATCTCAGCAAATGGATGAATCACAGCTGCAAAAATACAAATATTTACTTCCGCGCAAATTGGCAATTGATTGTCCTTTTCTTTTACCTATATTGCTTTTTAAGTTGTGGGATTACATATATCTAAACAATGGCTGTAAAGTTGTACATTTCATCCGTTAGTTATGTAACCTCTCTGAAATATTTTAATGATGACAAAAGCTAATGCATTGTGAAATTTGACTAACTCACAGTTATTTGTATGACATGACAATAATATCAAAGTTGAATGATTCAATATGAAGAGATAAGTCAGATGGAAAATATCTTCAAACTGTAATGCATTTTCTCCATGATTGATCATTCTAACTCTTGATAAGTTGATCATTTGAAAAGACGACTTACAAGTGATGGGCTCAGTAACAATGGAGGAATGGTGATGCGAATGATAACGAGAGTAGAGAAAATGGTGGTGCAGAGCTCTGTGAAGCCAATAATAGAGGAACTCCACAGGACCAAAATGAAGAAACGCAATAATAATGATGCCATCAGTTCTCCACAAAGGCATGTAATGAGTTTGTTCCAGCATCAGGTATCCCATATAGTAAAACAGTCCATTAAGTATGATCTGATCATCCCTACAGAACAATATATTCAACCTTAAATCAATCATGTCATGTACACTTTAATTTAGAACTTACTACTATGTAGCGGGTGAAGAATGAAAGGGTGAGGGTGAAAAGTTGGTACCAGTTGCTTTCTCCGTCAACTTGATCAAATTCAATGCTCCTATCAAGAATCCGATTATTACCCTTGGCTGTCACGTAACGGGATAGAGATATCCATATTTGATTGTGAACCATCCTCGAGAGTAATAACGGGAGTGCGAGCACATAGAAAATACCCCTTTCTCTATCATCTTCGCTCATGAATAAGGAGAATATGCTATGACCCACAAATGGTGCCAAAACCAAGTACTTCATTCGAACAAATTATTTTAAAAGAGAATAGTTAGCAGAATTCTAGCAATAATAACCTCATGATTTAGGGCAAAGGTAAAACATAAAAAGTAGCAATGCAAACTTCATGCACTGCGTAATACAGGCTCTATGAAAACGTTATAGTGTTACATGATACTAACTAGTCACTTTTACCTTAAAAGGCACAAAAAAGGTTTAATTATTTACGAGTATTATGTGAGTTTCTCCAAAACATACAGTTTTGTAAAACTTTTGAAAATACTAACCACTTAGTCTAATAAGAGAAAATATTTGTGTGGAAGCAGGGCGGATCTGCTCCATGCCTTTTGGTGTTCGATAGAATACTCCCTGTTTCTAAGTGTTTATACTGTAGAAATAGGTTAAAAGCAAATGCTTTTTGTATATATTAAATTTTTGAATCCATTCAACATAAGAGAAGTTGATATTGTAGTAGCAAGGGGCAGCTCAATGCACTAAGCTCCCGCTATATGCGGGGTCTGGGGAAGGGCCGGACTACAAGGGTCTATCGTAGGCAGTCTTACCTTGCATTTCTGCAAGATGCTATTTTCACGGCTTGAACTCATGACCTTCTCGTCACATGACAACAACTTTACCAGTTACGCCAAGGTTCCCCTTCATTGTAGTGGCAAGGATGGCTCAAAATTATTTTAAGTTGCACGTGCAAATCTGATATGGGGTATTCTAAAATATAAGTCTAAAGTATTTTTCTTTCTTCGGTGGAGGGCCAAAATTACCCTTGGAAATAGAGCAGTTTTGTCCTCCATTTGATTTTGGTATAAAAAATATCAATAAATTGGCTCATTTATAGCTTCAAAACTAACTGTTACTCCACATATGCACAAAGCATCTTAAAAGTATTATTTTTGGCTAAATTGGATCTCCATATTATCTTCTGTTTATTTTGGAGGATAATCATAATTATTCAACTACTCCAAAAATCACCATTGTTGTTGTTTATCCACCAAGACACCACCAATATACCCCTTGCCAGTTATTCCCGCTCATTCTCTTTTATCTCATCTTTTCTTCTTTGCATGAATCACCAATTAATACCATATAAAAGGGGCAGCAACCTAGGTGGAAAAAGATGACTCTCGGCAGAAAAGCCTCGTCTAGATCTAAAGGTTTGTAGAGAAGAAGGAAGGCGTCGAGATTTTGAGTGATGAAAGAAAGAAAGGGAAAGAGAAGAAAGAGAAAGAGATGAGTTTCATACAAGAATATCAGGGATTTCGGATTTATCTATGTAGTGTACAGTTTGGTCTCTTAAAATGTTGAGACACGTGGAAGCATCTTGTCCCTCAGCTACTCTTAAACTCAGCCATCGATATGGAACAATATGCTCACAAGAATGAGACGCTGGAAGCTTCTCTACACGTGCTCACACATGCGAATACATAGTAGAGGAATAAAATTAGTTATTTGGTTATAGGAGTAGGGAATGAAAACATGACAAGTGTATAAGGAATATTCTTTAGTTTTCATTTTACATTATTTCTTTCATCAACTATACTTGTATATATACATGCCTTGAGTTGAATACAATATACAGAGAAAATTTCTTCATCTTTCTTGTTAAAATCCTTCATGGTATCAGAGCTTTTGTAGCTCGATCCTTCACAATCTTCATCTCAAAGTCTCATAAAACTCAAAATTAACCATGGCAGTAACATAAGAAACTCCAGTCATCTATACTCCAGTGGTTTCCAGCCCTGCTTCTTCATCTACTACAGTCAATCAGAAATGTAATCACTCTTATTTTATTCACTCCTCGGATGCACCTGGTATGACTCTCGTGAACACACCATTCGATGGGAGAGGTTTTCCAGGTTGGAGGAGGTCAATCCTAATTGAACTATCTGCCAAGAATAAACTTAGTTTCATCAATGAAAGCCGTGGGAATCCAAGTATGGATACCAATGATCTTCCTCAATGGAGTAGGTGCAACGACATGGTGTAACGACCCGATCGGTCTTTTTGAGAGTTAGTACCCCGATCCCCTAATAACTGCTTCTCCCATGTCTATTTATGTTATTGGAACTTGTCGGAGCGCTGAGTGGTGAAATTCGAAGTGATTTTGGACAAATAGTCCTTTAATGTGAATTTTAACTTTAGAAATCGGACCGTAGCTAAAACCGTGTGAAGACGGATCCGGAATGGAATTTCTTTGACTCCGTTAGCTCCGTTGGATGATTTCGGGGTTAGGAGCGTGTTCGGAATATGTTTTCGAGGTCGGTTGTAGATTTAGGCTTGAATTGGCGAAAGTTTGAATTTCGGCGATTTCGGCTGATAAATGAGATTATGATATTGGACTCAGAATGGAATTCCGAAAGCGACAGCAGGTCCGTAATGTCATTTATGACCTGTGTGAAAAATTTGAGGTCATTCGGATAAGTTTAGACGTGTTTCGACATCGAATGTGGATTTTAAAATTTTCATAAGTTCTTAGGCTTGAATCCATGCATATTTGATGATTTTGATGTTATGAGATGTGTTTTTAAGGCTCGACTAAGTTTGAATGAAGTATTAGAGTTGGTTGGTAGTACTGGTTGAGGTACCGGGGGCCTCAGGTCTGTTTCGGATGCCCAAACGGGAATACTTTGGCCTAAGTCTATTGTTGGTTTTACAACAGCAGGTATTTGTTCTCCGCGATCACAAGAGAAAGTCCGCGATCGCGTAGAGTTAAATGGAGGCTGTCAGAAAAATGTTCTCCGCGATTGCAGAACTCCAATCGCGATCGCAGTGTATTGGGAATTTGGCCTCCGCGATCGCATGTCTTTGGTCGCGATCGCATGGTAGATCTTAGGTCTGAAGAAAGCGTCAACGTTTGTTCTACGCGGTCGAGTGGCCCCTAACGCGATCGCATAACTTTGAGGGTAGCGGATCCGCGATCGCATACCTGTAGATGCGAACGCGATGAAGGATTTTAGGCGCGTGTCCCTTAACTCTCCGTCATCGCGACTTATTGTACGCGATCGCATAAGGCAACATTTGTGCAGTCTTTTTTAAAAGTCCAATTCCGAGGGTTTATGTTATTTTAACCATTTTTGGTTTTGAGAGCTCGGGAGAGGCAATTTTTGGAGGCATTTGCACCTGGGTAACTTGGGTAAGTAATTTCTAACTATTATAAATCAATTTCCATGATTCCAATCTTAATTCCCACCTCTAATTTCGAAAAGTTTGGGTAGAAAATGGGGAAAATGGGATGAACTTCATAGACCAAATTATGGAGTTTTGATTGGGTGTTTGACCTCCGATTTGAGAGATTCTTATATGGTTAGACTCGTGAGTGAACGAGTGTCCGGAAAATATAATTTTTACCCGATTCGGAGACGTGGGCCCGGGGAACTTTTTGGGCGAATTTCCTAATTTAGCGTATTAGCTTATAAATAATTAGCTATTTTGTTCCCTTGAAGTGATATTTACATTATGCAATTGAATTGAATAGATTTGGGCCACCCGGAGTCGGATACTCGTGACAAGAGAGTGGTATTGAGTTGATTAGCGCAGTCAAGGTAAGTGGCTTGCCTAACTCTGTGTTGGGGATTTTCGTTAGGCATTTTTATACTGATTTTACTATGTGGACCCCGTGTACATGAGGTGACGAGTGCGTACACGGGTCATGGTTGCTAAATTCCCATTTTCCCTTCCATGACATAATTCATTTCATTCCTATATTATTGCTTCATGTTATAACTAATTAGTTAGCATAGGAATGAGCATGCCTACCTGTTTTCACTTGAATTCCCCGTATTTGCTACTATCTGCTCCATGCTTAGGTAGTTTTACCTTATTCTTACCTACTGTTCTCTTGAATTGTTTAATTAAGCCGTATCCAATAGCATTCTGCATCTCATATTTAAATTGGGACTACGGACCGAGATCCGGGAGCTTTCCCCCTGTACTGCATTGCATATTTAAATTGGGACTACAGAATGAGATCCCAGAGCTTTCCCCTTGTACTGCATAGCATATTTAAATTGGGACTACGGACCGAGATCCGGGAGCTTTCCCCCTGTACTGCATTGCATATTTAAATTGGGACTACGGACTGAGATCCGGGAGCTTTTCCCCTGTACTGCATTGCATATTTGTTGTTGAGATATATGTTGTGCTGAGCCGAGGGCTTTTCTTTATTATTTCTTTCAGTTTTCCTTTAAATTCTGCTTATTTTAGCTATTATTATGTCACTGTTCAAATTTATAATTGTCTTATTTTCAAACTCAGTAGAGCCTTAACCCGACCTCGTCACTACTTGACTGGGGTTAGGCTTGGCACTTACAGAGTGCCGAATGTAGAGTACTTCCTGCGCATGTTTTCCCCATGTGCAGATCCAATTACCAGTACACAGCGTTTTGGCTAGGAGTACCACATCAACAGTTTGGAGACCGCGAGGTAATTCTGCCGCGTCCGTAGAATCCCACGTGTCCCCATATTCTCTACCACAGACATAGGAGATAGTCATATATACATTTTCCTTATTCCGTTGTATAGAGCTAGAGTTGTACAAAGCTTGTGATTGTGACATTCCAGGTTTTGGGAAAGTAAAAGCTGTACATGCCGAGCGGCTAAGTTTTATAGTATTGCTTCTTCTTTACTGTTCTATTATTGTTTGTCTTATTTTCCGCAAATTTAGGCTTACCTAGTCGTAGAGACTAGGTGCCGTCACGAGACCGTTCAGAGGGTAATTTGGGTCGTGACAAGTTGGTATCAGAGCATCTAGGTTCATAGGATTCACAAGACGGTTTATTAGAGTCCCCCAGATCAGTGCGGAGACTTCCGTATCTATCTTCGAGAGGCTATGTAACTGTTAAGAACAATCATATTCTTTGGAATTCTTTATAGTGTTAGTTACTGTCAACAAAATTCTTAAACTCTATTCTATTCTTGCTTATAGATGGTTCGTATTCGTACAGGACGTACTGATGACCAGGCACCCGAGCCCCCAGCTAGAGCCGTCAGAGGCAGGGGCCGGGGCAGAGGACGAGCACGCGGTGCAACCCGAGCACCGGCTAGAGCAGAGGCAGATGATCCCCCAGCAACCACAGTTGGAGGGGCACAGGAGGTCCCTACTATTACTCCAGCCCTCCAGGAGACATTGGCTCAGTTTGTGAGTGCCTTCAATACTCTGTCTCAGGAGGGACTACTCCCAATAGCCCCAGCTATATCCCAGGTCGGGGGAGGGACACAGACTCCCGTAGCCCGTACTCATGAGCAGAGGGTTCATATTGGGAAGGTTCCAGAGTATATTCCTATGCCCCCAGCAGCTCCAGCTCAACATGAGACTAGGATAACTGTTCTTGAGGCAGAGCAGCTCCGACTTGAGAGGTACAAGAAGTACCACCAACCTGAGTTCAGCGGACTAGCTTCAGATGACGCCCTGGGTTTCTTTGAGGGGTGTCATCGCATTCTCCGCACTATGGGTATTGTGGGAGTGGGGTTTCTTTCACTGCTTTCCAGCTGAGGGGAGCAACTTATCAGTGGTGGCGTGCTTTTGAGCTTAGTAGTCCGGACGTGGCAGCTTCACTTACTTGGGCTCAGTTCTCAGAGATGTTCTTGCTTGAGTTTGTCCCTCAGAGCCTCAGGGACGCTTGGTGTGCAGAGTTTGAGCAGCTACGCTAGGGTACCATGACTGTGTCGGAGTATGCAGTCCGTTACAACAATTTGGCTCGCCATGCACCAGCTTTGGTTGTCACTGTCAAAGAGAGGGTTCAACGCTTTATTGAGGGGCTCCACCCCAGTATTCGGACCAGCATGGCCAGAGAGCTGGAGACAGATATCCCTTATCAGCAGGCTGTGAGTATTGCTTGGAGGATTGAGACCATGTTAGCCGGGGACAGGTAGGAGAGAGAGACCAAGAGGTCTCGAGAGACAGGTCATTTTTCAGGAGCCCGTGCACCAGCAGCACGCTATGGTAGGGGTTTTGTGAGTCGCCCCGTTCATTCAGCTCTTCCAGCAGCCAGTGGTATTCCAGCTCCTTCTAGACCTCAGGAGCCTCATTATGCACCACCAATATCTCAGGTGCCTCCTGCTCGAGGTGTTATCACCGGCCAGTTCAGAGTCAGCATCAGCCGCCACGTCCTCTGAGGGGTTGTTTTGAGTTTGGTGACCCTCCTCATGTGATCAGAGATTGCCCTAGAGCTAGGAGGGGTGCACCACCTCAGACTTATCAGGTTCCACGCCTTCCACCAGGTCCTCCAGCTATTCTTCCATCCCCAGCTGCTACCCTACCATCTCAGGCAACTCGAGGTGGAGGTCGGGGAGGTCGAGGCCGCTCTAGAGGGGGAGGCCAAGCCAGGTACTATGCTCTTACAACCCTTTCAGAGGCCATTGCTTCAGATTCAGTCATTACAGGTATTGTTCCCGTTTGTCATAGGGATGCATCGGTATTATTTGACCCAGGCTCTACATATTCGTATGTGTCTTCATATTTTGCTTCACATCTGGGGATATCTCGGGATTCTTTGAGTTCCCCCGTTTATGTTTCTACTCCTGTGGGAGATTCTCTTATTGTGGACCGCGTATATCGGTTTGATAGTTATCAGTGGTTTTGAGACCATGGCTGATTTATTATTACTCAGTATGGTAGATTTCGACGTTATATTGGGTATGGACTGGTTGTCTCCCTACTATGTTATTATTGATTATCACGCCAAGACCGTAACACTGTCTATGCCAGGATTATCGAGGTTAGAGTGGAGAGGTTCCTTAGAGTACACTCCCCGCTGAGTCATTTCTTTTCTTAAGGCTCAGCGGATGGTTGAAAAGGGGTGTGATGCGTATTTGTCTTATGTGAGAGATGTTAGTGCTGAGATCCCTACAGTTGAGTCTGTCCCCGTTGTTGGGGACTATCCTGATGTTTTTCCAACTGATCTTCCGGGTATGCCACCCGACAGAGATATTGATTTCGGCATTGACTTGTTGTCGGGCACTCAGCCCATTTCCATTCCTCCCTATCGCATGGCTCCTCCTGAGTTGAAGGAGCAGTTACACGAGTTGCTTGAAAAGGGATTCATAAGGTCCAGTGTATCACCTTGGGGTGCTCCGGTATTGTTTGTGAAGAAAAAGGATGGTTCGATGCGTATGTGTATTGACTACCGGCAGCTGAATAAAATAAGGTGACAGTGAAGAACAGGTACCCATTGCCTCCCATCGATGATTTATTTGATCAGTTATAGGGTGCTAGGGTGTTCTCCAAGATTGATCTTCGTTCGGGCTATCATCAGTTGAAGATTCGGGAGCCGAATATCCCGAAGACTGCCTTCAGGACCAGATATGGCCACTATGAGTTCCTTGTTATCCCATTTGGGCTGACCAATGTCCCAATAGCCTTCATGCACCTGATGCACAACGTATTTCGGCCGTATCTTGATACTTTCGTCATGGTGTTCATTGACGACATTCTGGTATATTCTCGGTCCCAGGAGGACCATGAGCAGCATTTGACGATCGTACTTCAGACATTGAGAGAGAAGAAGTTGTATGCCAAATTTTCTAAGTATGAATTTTGGCTTGATTCTGTGGCATTCTTAGGTCATGTGGTATCTTCGGATAGGATCAAGGTAGATCCGAAGAAGGTAGAGGCGGTGCAGAGTTGGCCTAGACTGTCTTTAGCTACTGAGATCCGCAGTTTCCTCGGTTTGGCTGGGTATTATCGTCGTTTTATGGAGGGATTTTCATCCATTTCAGCGCCATGACCAGACTGACCCAGAAGGGTGCACCTTTTATATGGACTGAGGAGTGCGAGGAGAGATTTCAGAAGCTCAAGACAACCCTGACTACAACTCTAGTGTTAGTACCACCCACAGGTTTAGGGTCCTATACAGTCTATTGTGATGCTTCGAGGATTGCCTGGGAGCGGTGTTGATGTAGGACGGTAGGATGATTGCCTACGCGTCCAGGCAGTTGAAGGTGTATGAGAAAAACTACCTTGTTCATGATCTCGAGTTGGCAGCGATTGTTCACGCCCTGAAGATATGGCGTCATTATTTATATGGTGTTCCCTGTGAGATATTCACGGATCACCAGAGTTTGCAGCACATATTCAGGAAGAAGGATCTTAATTTGCGTCAGCGTAGGTGGTTAGAGTTACTCAAGGATTATGACATCACTATATTATACCACCCGGGGAAGGCCAATGTGGTGGCCGACGCCTTGAGTCGCCGGGCGGAGAGTTTGGGTAGTTTGGCATATCTTTGTGCAGCTGAGAGGACCTTAGCCTTGGATGTTCAGTCCTTAGCCAGTCAGTTTGTGAGGCTGGATCTTTATGAGCCTTGTCGGGTATTTGCTTGTGTTGTTGCTCGATCTTCTCTTTATGACCGCATTCGGGAGCGCCAGTATGAGGATCCCAACCTTCGGGCTCTTCAGGATAGAGTTCGGCAGGGTGATGCCAGGGATGTGACCATAGATGATGATGGTGTGATGAGGATACAGGGCCGTATTTGTGTGCCCAACGTAGATGAGCTTCGGGAGTTGATTCTTGAGGAGGCCCATAGCTCGCGGTATTCCATCCATCCAGGTACGGCGAAGATGTACCTGGATCTGAGACAGCACTATTGGTGGCGAATGATGAAGAAGGACATAGCGGAGTTTGTAGCCAAGTGTCTCAATTGTCAGCAAGTCAAATATGAGCATCAGAGACCAGGAGGATTACTTCAGCAGATTAAGCTTCCAGAGTGGAAGTGGGAGCGGATCACCATGGACTTTGTGGTTGGACTTCCTCGGACCTTGGGGAAGCATGATGCTATTTGGGTGATTGTGGACCGGCTGACCAAATCAGCCCATTTCTTTCCAGTGTTGACTACTTATACTTCTGAGAGGTTGGCCCAGATCTACATTCGGGAGGTAGTCCGGTTGCACGGTGTGCCGGTGTCCATTATATCAGATCGAGGTCCTCAGTTCACCTCACACTTCTGGAGAGATTTGCATAGTGAGTTGGGTACCCAGATAGATCTCAGCACAACATTTCACCCTCAGACGAATGGATAGTCCGAGAGGACGATTCAGATTATTGAGGATATGCTCCGTGCCTGTGTGATGGATTTTGGAGGGTCATGGGATCGATACTTGTCTCTTGCAGAGTTTGCTTATAATAGTAGCTACCAGTCCAGCATTCAAATGGCACCGTATAAGGCTTTGTATGGTAGGCAGTGCAGGTCTTCAATATGATGGTTTTAGTCGGGTGAGGCCCGATTGTTGGGTACAGACTTGGTTCAGGATTCCCTGGAGAGAGAAGGTGATCCAAGAGAGACTTCGCACAGCTCAGTCCAGGCAGAAGAGTTATGCAGACCATAAGGTTCGTGACTTGGCATTTATGACCGGTGATCGGGTTTTGCTTCGGGTATCGCCTATGAAGGGCGTCATGAGATTCGGAAAGAAGTGTAAGTTGAGTCCGAGGTTCGTTGGCCCTTTTGAGGTATTGTAGCGGGTTGGGGAGGTAGCCTATGAGTTGGCCTTGCCTCCTAACCTAGCAGGAGTTCATCCGGTATTCCACGTTTCCATGCTCCGGAAGTATCACGGTGATCCGACTTATGTTTTGGATTTCAGCTCAATCCAGTTGGACAAGGATCTATCATATGTTGAGGAGCCTGTGGCATTGGACAGGCAGGTCAGAAAGCTCAGGTCGAAGAATATTGCCTCAGTCAAGGTTCAGTGGAGGGGTCATCCGGTTGAGAAGGCGACTTGGGAGACCTAGCAGGACATGCGGAGGCAGTACCCTCATCTTTTCACCGCATGAGGTATGTTTCTATACTCATTCGAGGACGAACGATTTTCTTAAGAGGGGGATAATGTAACGACCCGGTCGGTATTTTTGAGAGTTAGTGCCCCGATCCCCTAATAACTGCTTCTCCCATGTCTATTTATGTTATTGGAACTTGTCGGAAGGGTTGAGTGGTGAAATTCGGAGTGATTTTGGACACATAGTCATTTAATGTGAATTTTAACTTTAGAAATCAGACCATAGCTAGAATCGTGTGAAGACGGATCCGGAATGTAATTTCGTCGTCTCCGTTAGCTCCCTTGGGTGATTTTGGGGTTAGGAGCGTGTTTGGAATGTGTTTTTGAGGTCGGTTGTAGATTTAGTCTTGAATTGGCGAAAGTTTGAATTTCGGCGATTTCGGCCGATAGGTGAGATTCTGATATCAGACTCGTAATGGAATTCCGAAAGCGGCAGCAGGTCCATAATGTCATTTATGACATGTGTGCAAAATTTGAGGTCATTCGGATAAGTTTAGACGTGTTTCGACATCAGATGTGGATTTTAGAAATTTCATAAGTTCTTAGGCTTGAATCCATGCATATTTGATGATTTTGATGTTATGAGACGTGTTTTTAAGGCTCGACTAAGTTTGAATGAGGTATTAGGGTTGGTTGGTAGTTTTGGTTGAGGTCCCGGGGGCCTCGGTGTGTTTCAGATGCCCAAACGAGCATACTTTGGCCTAAGTCTATTGCTGGTTTTGTTGGTTTTACAATAGCAAGTATTTGTTCTCTGCGATCGCAAGAGCAAGTCCGCGATCGCGCAGAGTTAAATGGAGGCTGTTAGAAAAATATTCTCCGCGATCGCATAACTCCAATCGCGATCGCAGTGTATTGGGAATTTGGCCTCTGCGATCGCATGTCTTAGGTCGCGATCGCATGGTAGATCTTAGGTCTGAAGAAAGGGTCAACGTTTGTTCTATACGGTCGCGTGGCCACTAACGCGATCGCATAGCTTTTAGGGCAGGGGGTCCGCGATCGCAGTCCTGTAGATGCGAACGAGATGAAGGATTCTAGGCGCGTGTCCCTTAACTCTCCGTCATCGGGACTTATTATACGTGATCGCATAAGGCAACATCTGGGCAGTCTTTTTTAGAAGTCCAATTCCGAGGGTTTATGTTATTTTCACCATTTTTGGTTTTGAGAGCTCGGGAGAGGCGATTTTTGGAGGCATTTGCACTTGGGTAACTTGGATAAGTAATTTCTAACCATTATAGATAAATTTCCATGATTCCAATCTTAATTCCCACCTCTAATTTCGAAAAGTTTGGGTAGAAAATGGGGAAAATGGGATAAACTTCATAGACCAAATTATTGAGTTTTTATTGGGTGTTTGACCTCCGATTTGAGAGATTCTTATATGGTTAGACTCGTGAATGAACGAGTGTCCGGAAAATATAATTTTTACCCGATTCCGAGACGTGGGCCTGGGAGACGTTTTGGGCGAATGTCCTAATTTCGCGTATTAGCTTAGAAATAATTAGCTATTTTGTTCCCTTGAAGTGATATTTACATTATGCAATCGAATTGAATAGATTTGGGCCCCCCGGAGTTGGATACTCGTGGCAAGAGCGTGGTATTGAGTTGATTAGCGCAGTCAAGGTAAGTGGCTTGCCTAACTCTGTGTTGGGGATTTTCCTTAGGCATTTGTATACTGATTTTACTATGTGGACGTCGTGTACGTGAGGTGACGAGTGCGTACATGGGTCATGGTTGCTAAATTCCCGTTTTCCCTTCCATGACATAATTCATTTCATTCCTATATTACTGCTTCATGTTATAACTGATTAGTTAGCATAAGAATGAGCATGCCTACCTGTTTTCACTTGAATTCCCCATATTTGCTACTATCTGCTCCATGCTTAGGTAGTTTTATCTTATTCTTACCTATTGTTCTCTTGAATTGTTTAATTAAGCCGTATCCGATAGCATTCTGCATCTCATATTTAAATTGGGACTACGGACCGAGATCTGGGAGCTTTTCCCCTGGACTGCATTGCATATTTAAATTGGCACTACAGACTGAGATCCGGGATCTTTCCCCTTGTACTGCATATCATATTTAAATTGGGACTACGGACTGAGATCCGGGAGCTTTCCCCCTGTACTGCATTGCATATTTGCTGTTGAGATATATGTTGTGCTGAGCCGAGGGCATTTCTTTATTATTTCTTTCACTTTTCCTTTAAATTCTGCTTATTTTAGCTATTATTATTTCATTATTCAAATTTATAACTGTTTTATTTTCAAACTCAGTAGAGCCTTAACCTGACCTCGTCACTATTTGACCGGGGTTAGGTTTGGCACTTACGGAGTACCGAATGTGGAGTACTCACGCCCTTTCATGCGCATGTTTTCCCCACGTGCAGATCCAGGTACCAGTACACAACATTTTTGCTAGGAGTACCACAATAGCAGTTCGGAGACCGCGAGGTAATTCTGCCGCGTCCGCAGAATCCCACGTGTCCCCATCTACTCTTCCACAGACATAGGAGATAGTCATATATACATTTTCCTTATTCCGTTGTATAGAGCTAGAGTTGTTCAAAGCTTGCGATTGTGCATTCCGGATTTTGGGAAAGTAAAAGCTATACATGCCGAGCGGCTAAGTTTTATAGTATTGCTTCTTTTTTACTATTCTATTATTGTTTGTCTTATTTTCCGCAAATTTAGGCTTACCTAGTCGTAGAGACTAGGTGTCGTCACGAGACCGTTCGGAGGGTAAATTCGGGTCGTGACACATGGTAACCTCATGGTTACTGAAATCGCTGTCTAAAAAAATAGGAGACAATGTTATCTACTCCAAGTCTACAATGGAACTGTGGAACAACATTGAGCACATATTTGGCCAATCCAATGGGGCCACACTATATCACCTGCAAAAGGAGATACCTAAGTTAGTTCAAGGAAACATCAGTGTAGCAGGCTATTTCACAACTCTGAAGAAACTATGGGATGAGTTGGATTCTCTGAGCACACACTTAGGATGCATTTGTGACTCTGTGTGATGGAAATAAGAAGGTCACTAAGTTTTTGGAATATCAGAGAGTTATTCAATTTCTTATGGGACTTAATGATGTGTATGGCCAAGAAAGAGGCAATATTCTCATGATGAATCCTCTACCCAACTTAGACCAAGCATACTCTTTAATACTTCAGGATGAGAGTCAAAAAGAGGTATACATGAGCCTTCAATACCCTTCTGATGGAGCATCCTTTATGGTAGGAACTCAGACAAAGTTTCAACAGAAGAACAACAATCAGACTCAGGAACCCTGGACTACCACTCAAAAGTTTGGGAACAGTCCAAAAAAGTTCAAAGGCAAGAAGTCTAAATACAACCCTAATGTGACCTGATCTCACTGCATGAGGATAGGACATGTGAGAGTAGATTGTTATAGATTATAGGGTTCCCAGAAGATTTTCAGTGCACCAAACAACCAAACAATTATCAAGTAATAGTGAAAGAAAATACAGTGGTAACAAGACAAAAGAACGGTGTAGCAGCTGTTAACAATGAAGGAAACATGAACAATCAGTCACAAAAGTTCAGCAAGGAGCAAATTTCTGAGCTAGTTAACTTGATCAAGCAGGTTCAGATTGGAAACTCAGCACATGCAAGTTCAGAAATCAATGTCAATGCAGTGGTTGGTACAATTCTTAAGTATAATGGAACTTGTCTTTCAGCTTTTAATACTAAGACTTGGTCCATTGACTCAGGAGTCTCTGAGCACATGTGTTTTGATTCAATCTCATTTATAGATTTGAATCTTCTACCTTTTCCTTTACATATTAGTCTACCTAAATCTTTCCAATTATATGTTACACATATAGCTAGTGTTTCCATTCAATCATATATAATCCTTAAAAGAGTTCTTCACGTGTCTTCTTTTAGATATAACTTATTGTCTGTTCATAAGTTATATAGTCAATTCAAATGCTCTTTAAATAACTTCACATGGCTGTCTAATACATGTCCTTTTAATGAGGAGGGGACAAGTTTTTGGTGAAGTAAGAGATGGTTTATATCTACTCAGGCCCACTAGTGTAGTTTTTTGCATTCTGCTATGTCTAGATGTAGTTTCTATTCCAAAAGGAAGAAGTTCCAATCACTATTCTAGTTATATTTATTTTCAATCACCATTAGTGGATAATGTTACTTTCTTATGTAAGCCAATGGCATGTCAGATTGGGTCATCTTCCCTTTTCAATAATGAAGAATCTTAGTTTCATTAATGATTCTTCAAATTTTGATTATGTGTGTAACATTTGTCCTCAAGACAAACAAACAAGACTTTCTTTTCGTTTAAGTCATATTAAAACACATTCAATTCACATTGATACTTGAGGACCATTCAAGACTGTGATATACAATGGTTTTAAGTACTTCCTAACTATTGTAGATGACTACAGTAGAGCTACATGGACTTTTCTGCTTTACAGTTCTAAAATCCTCCTTGAGCATGAAGAGGGAATTTGACATGAAGGTGAAAAAAATAAGGTCTGATAATGCATGGGAATTAGGAAAATGATCACATAAAGTTTCTTTCCTTGAATCACAAGGGATATTCCATGAAACATCTTGTGTGGCAACACCCCAGCAGAATGAGGTGGTTACGAGAAAATATAGGCATCTTTTAGAGGTTGCAAGGGGTCTATTTTTCAGTCTAATATCCCTAGATCAATACTGGGGAGAATGTGTGCTCACAACCACTCATCTCATCAACACAATACCTTATAGAGTTTAGAAAGGGAAAACACCTTATGAGGTTCTATTTGGGAGACCACCTAACTATGACTCACTTAGATCCTTTGGATGTCTATCTTATGCATCTACTTTGACTCATAACAGAGTAAGTTTGAGCCAAGAGATAATAGTTGTGTATTATTGGTCTATACACAAGGTCAAAAAGGTTATAAAGTTCTTGAAATTGAAACAAGAAAAAAGTGTTTATTTCCAGGAATGTCAAGTTCCACGAGGATCATTTTCTATTCACTTTGTCAACCATAACAACTCAGCCTTCATTTCTCCCTTCTACCACATCCTCTGAAAGTCCACCATCTGTTCAACCACCTATCAATATTATATCTACACTTGGAGCAGATTCAACTGACTCCTCTTCCTTTTCTACACCTAACAGGACACCTGCGATAGTAGATCAGGCCACTAACCATCCTGATCCCTCTTCCCCGTTGCCAAGCCTTGGCCTAGACAACTCACCACTTTCTTCACCTAGTACATCATCAACCTATGAATCTAGCACTCCCAATCCTCCTACCTCATCTCATCTTCACACTTTTCCCATTCCATCACCTCCAATCAGAAAATCTGAAAGGATTACTCAAAATCCAACATACCTAAATGATTATGTGTGCAACAACATATTTCTCACTAACCTAAACTCCTCATGTTTTACTCAGTCATCTAAACCTAGTGCTTTCTCCTTTGGATCTAAAGAGTGTGTGAGTGCTCCAAAGGAGACACGTGGAAACATCTTTGTCCTCAGCTACTCTTAATCTAAGTTGTCGATATGGAACATGGTGCTCACAAGAATGAGACGCTTGGAAGCTTCTCTACACGTTCCCACATATGTGAATACATAGTAGATGAATAAAAATAGTTATTTTAGTTATAGGAGTAGGGAATGAAAACATAACAAGTGTATAGAGAATATTCTTTAGTTTTCATTTTACATTATTTCTTTCAGCAACTATACTTGTATATATACAAGCCTTGAGGTTGAATACATGATACCGAGAAATTTTTTTCATCTTTCTTGTTAAAATCCTTCAAGGTTTTCCGGTCGGAGTTTGTGCTCAGGGCGATATTGCCAGCCAGATCTGAAGCCTTTTTACGAAGAAGTTTAAGGTTTAGAAAATGGGTTTAAAGTATAGCTCATTGGTAGTGTTTTATAGGTGACGGAGAAGGTCAACACTTTCACTGTTCTGGTGGACTATTAATAATGAAAGGTTACCTTTTTTCTGCGGTAGAGTTCTGTGGTGATGGGTTGTCTTATTGTAGTAGGTTTTATTTCTTTGTTTTGCATCTATATCTGAGTGACATGTTGAATTTGGTGAACACTTCTGTTAAAGGGTTATGTATTACAATTAGTGTTGTTTGACACTCTTTGTTTTTAGTTTTGCAGATAAGAATTAGTTAGATAAGCATTTCAAAATTTTGAACTTCTCATCTTGAATTTCTAACTCAAATCTATTTATTAGATTATTAGAACTGTGACAGCTCCAATGAATATCTAGGTGAAAAGGTAGATTTGGCTCTTTGTTGTTGTGGATGGTTCTCCTCCTAGTGCAATTTTTTTAATAGTCGTCCATGGTTTTCTTTAGGTTGAAAAAGATAATGTCTATCCTGGGTGGAGATCCAACTCAGGAAAATATAGTTCTTTTAAGATGCTCTATTGTAATAACCCGAAAAATAATTATATACTTATTAATTGTGAGACTAGAGAAATAATTTTATGTATAGCTATTGAGTCAAATATTAAGTTAGTGCAAGAAAATATATAATAATACTAGTAATAATATAATAAAGTAGTGGGATCAAAGCCCACATCTGATGCACCAAACGTTTAGGACTCAAAAGTTAAAGTGGGGCAAACTTTGACTCCTTTATTCATTAGGAGATAATAAATTACTGTTAGAGTTAATATAGGGCACTGTGATGGCAAAAACAGAAGGGACGAGTATTAGGGATTGACTGCTCTTTATCTTGGATAGTTTCTCGCTGGAACTTTGTGGAGAAAAAGTCTATATAATCAGGTATTTTGATCAACCTTCATACAATGATATACATGATATTGAAGGTGCAGTGGAGTATTAGTTATGTTATTGTAAAATAGGCTAATGATTAGGAGGAGACAAAATAATAGTTGGGCGGTGATTATGAGATAGTAAAATGAATAACTATATCAAATTTTTGTTATAGAAATTGAGGTAATTCGTTTTTATGTCTTTAAATTAAGAATAGTCACTAACTAATAATTAGAGGATAAATATTTCAATGATTGAGAATTGAAATAGTTAAAGGTACATAGTCTTAACTTTCTACTAGGTGATCAAAAAGGCTATGTCAATCAAATTGAAATCATACTTTACGTGTTTAGCCTATTGAATGGAGTGGTAATTGTTATCATATATTTTAATCATTAGAGTAATTATAGGGAGGAAAAATAACTTGTTACTGATGGAGTAGTTAGTTGAATTATAAATTATATATTATATTCTGAAAGCACTGTTCCGCAACCTTTGCACCGCTAAAGTGCTTCTTTAGACATTTAATTGTATACAGATTTTTTATTAATCGGACTGGAGGTCGACTTCGATTTTTATTTGTTCCGGAAATTGTGGAAAGTTATTCACCTAGACTAATTAGGATGTGTTATTCAATACTTTTAATAGATCGAGGCCATTGAAAGCCGTTTGATTGGTATTGTAGACATTGCAAGGCAAGGAAACTTCCCATTAGCGAGGTAAGTGAGACTTTAAGCTTTGGTACTTGCTTTTCTAAAATCCGTTTTGAAAGTGTATTTTTCTCTGCCTGGTCCATGTGTTGGGATAAGCGTGCGCTTGGCAGAATCGGTGGTCTTAGACCAGCCGCAAATATATTATTTTAATTAAAGTACAAAAAAATTATTATTTTATAAGTTCTTTGATAGTTTGATACGGCTGTGCGCCATGATGTTGAGTTTAATACGGTTGTGCACCGTGATTTTGAGTTTTAACGGCTGTGCGCCATGATGTTGAGTTTGATACGGCTGTGTGCCATGATGTTGGGGCATTGTGTATGCCTTTGTACATCGCATGTGCATTGTGTATGCTCTGTTACATATTCGAGGCATTGTGGTGTCGTTGTGGACCCATAGGTGTGTTGGTAAATTTCTTTCAGTGCAATTATGATAAGTCCTTAGTGGGTGCTCTTGTTGGTTAATTCTTAAGAACTCTGGTGATACACATATATTGAGTTATCGTATAGTTATCATATTTACTATATCATTCCTATTGTGGCGTGTTTGTATTTTCTAACACTTATTCCAGAGGTATTTAAAGCGGTGGGTCGAGGATCTTACTGAGTTATATTTACGTATAACTCACTCCTTACCTGCATCTCTATGCAGATACCGTTGCGGGAGATAGAGCTAGTGGCTGACGAGTTCGCTGAGTGGATCCTGTTGCTGAGGTGAGCCGCCGCATTATCCGTGGAGGTCGTTGTTTCAGCTCTACCTATATTATGTCTATTATTTATTTCGGGTTTGCATGCCCGTCACTTAAACTTCTATTACTCCATTAGATGCTCCACATTCTTAGTATGTAATTTGGGTTAGAGATTTAGTATTCGAGTGCTCTTTAGATTATAAATAAATTATGAGTTTAGCCGAATAATTATTTCGTATTTAATAATATTTAGTGTTTTGGGGCTAGTGCATGTTTCTCTCAATGCTTGTATAATAAGTTAAGAGTACAAGAATTGGTTCGCCTAGCGGGCAGTATAAGCTAGGTGCCAGTCACGTCTAGGGGTAGTTTGGGACGTGACAAAGTTGGTATCAGAGCCTAGGCTTTAAGTCCCGGATCATGAAGCAGTGTTTTGTAGGGTCTTGCTCATGGGTATGTAGGCTCCCATACTTATGATCTTGAGGCTACTAAGCATTTAGGATGTTTTTCCTTCTTTCATTCCTTGATCGTGCGTTGAGATAACTTGAGTTTGACTTTGGATTATTTATTTCGCAGATGGCTAGGACACGCACACCTTCATCTGCTAGACGTGGTGCTAGACGGGGTACTGCCCGAGGTGGTGGTCAAGTTGGGGCTCATCAGACTAGAGCTCAGACTAGTAGACAGGCCGCTCCTCATCCTGAAGTTGTGAACACGGGCCGATCCCAAGCTGATATGCCGGATCGAGTGCAAGAACAATCGGTTCATGATGCTCCACCACCAGTCCCGTGATGCGCCTACCGCTACCTTACCTGCAGATGTAGTGGTGAGGTTGTTGAATGTGTTGGAGGCGTTAGTGCCTACTCAGGGTGGACTTCCAGCTTCCCAGACTACTTCGCAGGCGCAAGCACAAGTTCAATTAAATGTTGCATCTCCTCAGATGGCCCCTCAGCAGGTCGTTCAGACAGTTGCAAATACAGGACATTCTAAGGATATTAAGAATTTCATGGATCTTAAGCCACCAAAGTTCGATGCTACACAGGCTTCTATTGAGCCCCAGAAGTCATTCAACGTTGTGAAAAGATACTATCTACTTTGGGGCTGAAGGAGACTCGAGGGGTGGAATTTTTCACTTTTATATTTTCGTGATCTGCGGAGTCATGGTGGAATTCAGTTCAGAGAGGTAGACGAGCAGAGTTGCCACCTATTACTTGGTCAGAGTTTTTAGCTATGTTTATGGATAGGTTTGTTCCACAGAGCAAGCGGGACAACATGACACGTCAGTTCAAGCAACTGCGCTAGGGAAGTATGACGGTTACGGAGTATGAGGCCAAGTTCAATGATTTAGCTAGTTATGCACCTTTACTAGTTGCAGATGAGCATGAGAAGGTGAGGAGGTTTGTGGATGGTCTTGAGCATTGTTATCGGGGTCCTACGGTTAGGGATGTTCGAGGTGGTTCTTACGAAGAGGTAGTGGATACTGCTCTCCATTACGAGTATTATCAAGAGATGGGCAGGGCCAAGCGAGAAAGCAAAATGGCTCGTAGCGTAGGCGGGTTTAATGGAGCTCCATCTGGGGGCAAGAGTGGTTTTAATCGTGGGTAGTCCAGACCTACTCAGTCAGAGTCAGTGGTGCAGTCTTCTAGGAGTACTTATCCAGCTAAACAGGGGCAGCAACAGATACAGAGGAAGGATAATGGCTCATATCAGTCAGGTCAACATCCGAGGTGCTCGAATTGTGGTAGAAATCACAATGGTCATTTTTTTGGAACAGATGGGGCTTGTTTTACTTTGGTCAAAAGGGACATATTGCTAAGTATTGTCCTAGAGGATATTCTGCTACTAGCCATGCTACTCCACAGCCACAGAGAACATTTACAGGTACACAGACTCAGACCCAGCCAGCTAGAGCCGCTCCACAGGTTGCTCGTGGACAGGGTCGACAGGGTGCACAGACTGCTCAGGGAGCGGGTGGACCACCGAGATTCTTTGCTATGTCCAGACAGGATGCCGAGGCATCTAATGCAGTAGTCGCAACTATTATCACTATTGGTTCTTACGGGGCTTACGCTCTAATTGATCCTGGTTCTACGTATTCATATGTATCTCCATCTTTTTCAATATACTTAGAACGGGGAGTTGAGTCTCTTAATGTTCCTTATATTGTGGTGACCCCAGTGGGGGAGACTATATCTGTGGATAGAGTCTATAGAGACTGTGTGATATTTATTCAGGGTAGGGACACCGTGGTTGATCTACTAGTTTTGCCTATGTCCGACTTTGATGTAATTATGGGTATGAATTGGTTAGCGTCACGTTATGCTTTAGTTGATTGTCATTCCAAGCTTATACGTTTTGATTTTCCTGGAGAACCATGTTTAGTGTGGAAAGGCATAACTCATCTGGCTCAGGGAAAAATAATATCCTATGTAAAAGCACGTCGAATGATTAATAATGGGTGTTTGGGTTTTATTTCTACCGTTCATGATACGCGCTTGGAGGATGTTACTATTGATAGTGTTCCAGTGGTTCGAGAACTTGCTGATGTGTTTCTAGAAGATTTACCCAGGCTGCCTCCAACAAGAGAAATTGAGTTCAGTATTGATTTGGTGCCAGGAACTCAACATATCTCTATTCCTCTATACCATATGGCTCTAGCGGAGTTGAGAGAATTAAAGGTTCAACTTCAAGAGCTACTTGGTAAGGTATTGATCAGGCCTAGTGTGTCGCCTTGGGGTGCACCTGTGTTATTTGTTAAAAAGAAAGATGGCACGATGAAAATGTGTATTGGTTACAGACAGTTGAATAAGGTGACGATCAAGAATAAATATATGTTGCCACGTATTGATGATCTATTCGACCATCTACAGGGTGCAACTCACTTTTTAAAGATTGACCTGAGATCGGGTTACCATCAATTGAGAATTAAGACCAGGGATATATCCAAGACAGCGTTTCGGACCAGGTACAGACATTTAAAAATTTTGGTGATGTCCTTCGGGCTTACTAATTCCCCCGCAGCATTTATGGACCTCATGAATCAAGTATTCAATCCATTCTTAGATCATTTTGTGATTGTATTTATTGATGACATTTTGGTCTACTCTCGAAGTGAGGCAGAACATGAACAACACTTGAGAGTTGTGCTACAAACACTTAGGGAGCGAAAGCTTTATGCCAAGTTTTCAAAGTGTGAATTTTGGTTGGATATAGTTTCCTTTTTGGGACATGTGGTGTCACGAGATGGGATTCAAGTTGATCCAAAGAAGATAGAGGCAGTTCGAGATTGGCCTCGTCCCACTACTCCTACAGAGATTTGTAGCTTCCTAGGCCTAGCCAGATATTATAGAAGGTTTGTTGAGGGTTTCTCAAAGATAGACACTCCATTGACTCGATTGACTCAGAAGGGTGTTGCATTTCAGTGGTCAAGTGAGTGTGAAGAAAGTTTTCAGAAATTGAAGACCGCATTGATTACAACTCCGATTTTGACACTACTTACAGGTGTAGGGTTTTTTACTATTTATTGTGATGCGTCTCGAGTCGGTTTGGGTTGTGTGGTGGTGCAGAATGGCAAGGTTGTAGCTTATGCTTCTCGACATCTAAAGAACCATGAAAAGAATTATCCAACTCATGACTTGGAATTGGCTGCAATTGTATTTGCACTTATGATCTGACGTCACTATCTTTATGGTGAGCCGTGTGAAATCTATACTGATCACAAGAGTCTGCAATATATATTCAAGCAAAGAGATTTGAATCTGAGGCAGAGACAGTGGTTAGAATTACTTAAAGACTATGATCTTACTATTTTATATCATCTCGAGAAGGCGAATGTGGTGGCAGACGCCTTGAGTAGAAAGTCTATGGGTTTCTTGGCCCGATTTACTGGTGAAGAACGACCTATGGTTATGGATATTCAGACATTGGCCAATCGGGAGTGCATATTGACCATACATTGCCAGGAAGATTACTTGCGGGTTTGGTAGCATAATCACCCTTGGTTGGACAGGTCAAGGCTTGTCAATTTGAAGATCCTCGTCTAGTTAGACTTAGAGATCAAGTGCAGAATGTTGGTGTTAAGTCATTTTCTATTGATAATGAAGGTGTGTTACGGAGACATGGTAGATTGTGCATCCCCATGGTGGGAGATGTAAAGCAGTTGATTCTTGAAGAGGCTCATAGCTCTCGTTACTCTATCCATCCAGGTGCTACTAAAATGTATCAAGACTTGCGTAAATTGTACTGGTGGAAAGGTATGAAGTACGATATCTTGAAACATGTGACTAGTTGCTTAAATTGTCAGCAGGTGAAATATGAACACCAAAAACCAGGCGGTGCGATGCAGAACTTAATTATCCTAGAGTGGAAGTGGGAAAGGATTACTATGGATTTTGTAGTTGGTTGCCACGTACTTTTAGGAAACATGATTCAGTATGGCTGATCGTGGACAGACTCACAAAGTCCGCACATTTTATACCAGTTCGAGTTACTCATACTGCAGAACAGCTAGCAGATATATACCTCCGTGAGATAGTTCGGCTTCATGGTGTGCCTATCTCTATAATATCAGATTGGGGTGCACAATTTACTGCTAAATTTTGGAAATTATTTCAGAAGTCTTTGGGTTCTCAGGTTGAGTTGAGCACAACTTTCCACCCACAAATGGACGGACAGTCCGAGTGGGTTATTCAGATCTTGGAGGACATGCTTAGAGCTTGTGCAATTGATTTTGGTGGTCATTGGGACGATCAGTGTTACATCCCATGTTTTCGTACGTGAGAGTACGTCGTAAGTTAATTGATGTAAGCTCAGAAATAAGATTCTATTTGATGGAATATAAAGTAAGTTAATCATGTTACGTTGGAGGTTTCAAATATTTAAGATCATGAATAACGAGTACCAAGAAGGTTGGAAAGCATAGAAGCTAAACCAATTGAAGAAAATAAGTTTCGTCGAAAGTCGACGAGTTTGGAATGTTATAACATGTACTTTAGGGTGAGAATATGGTTCATTACATGATATAGAGGTTATTCTATGAGTTAATTTTTATCGTATGATAGTTGTGTTTTACGTTTTGAAGTCAAGCAAGTGGTGGAACAAAAGTTGGCAAAGGTCTTCACAAGTTACACTCATAATGTGCTTAACATTAGGTCAAATGTAACTGAAATTTTCTCCCGACATACATGGAATTAAGAGATGATCTACCTACCACACTGAAGATCTATGAGTCTAGTTTCCAACTCATTAAACCGTTCATCATTACAACATAGGAGTAGAGCGATATTTGCAATTTCGCGAGACTGCGCATACATCATAAGTGACAAGTAGGTGGATCACTAGAGCTTTTTGAGCAATACATTTCATGTACTATATTAGGTCTTATTGGGATATATAATATACCAAATTGAAAGTCTTGGAATGTAGTTTCCAACGCTCTTAACCGGTTTTTCATACGCCATCGGGATAAAAAGATATAAGCGTCGGAAGATGGACCAATCCTAGGGTGCCAAGCTAGCACCTCTTTGACTTTTTCCAAAATAGATATATATGTGTCTTAGGTAGGCTTTCTATTCATATTTCAGCATAAAACGACCATAGAACACCCATAAACATAACCTCAAGCTATCTACTAGGGTTTCAAAGAAGACTATCATCCCGGGGATGAAATCGAGAAGCAATAACATCAAAACGATCCCTACGACGTAAGTGTCATTATACCACTCTTCTTATTCTTTATAGTTAGAGTTTTGGAAGTTACTTCATAGTTAATAAACGCCTAATATCTGTATTTAAGTGCTTAAATATCAAGGAAGGTTGATAAATGTGTTCCCTAATAGTTAGAACTCACGGGACGGTGATCGGAAGCCGTGAGTTCGAGTTATTTGACTTGTAGCGGGCTGTTTTGTGTTGCTGTTGGGATGCTTGTTTTACTACTCTTTTGTGGAGTTTTGAAATAGTAAGGGTGTGGATAAACACCATATACATTTAGTGTTGTGAGCTTGTCGTTCGTTGTAATATTTCCGGGTCGTTTGACCCGACTACGGTGGTCGTCTTATGTGTGAAG
>ML287771.1:0-10893 GCA_005239495.1 Nicotiana undulata | reverse complement strand
GATGTGTATCAGGTTTTTAGCATGATGTGGTAATGGTAAGTGTTAGTGGCAGGATAGTCCTCTCGTGTGAGTCTTCTTTATTTAATGAATTGAGCTCTTGGTATGTGGTTATTAAGTGCACAAGTTATGGCTCTGGATGGTATTGATACTGATCGGATGAATGGTTGTCGGTTTATGTGTGTTTCTTTTATCATTGGCAGTATATGGAAGTGTTAGAGCGAGGCATGGTTTGATAAGAGGGTATGTACCGGTATTGAGTTCTTTGAAAAGCTATGGCGGTTAGGAGTTATCACTATGAGTGGCTGAGACACGCGGTATATTATGTGATTTCATATTGGGTTACGGATATGGCTTGATACAGTGGTCAGACAATTTCAACTTATAGTCGCGGAAATTTGATCTTGCAAATTATTTCAAAAGTGGAAACTTGGTTCTAAGGCTTATGGGTCAAGATTGGATTTCGAAATTTCAACTGTGTTGTGCTATTAGACCAATATGGGGTAAAGTGACGTGGGATCACCTCCGATCATGTGCATGGTAGGTTACACAACAAATTTGGCGGTGTTTGGAAAGACTCTAGGCACATTCGAGGACGAACGTTTGTTTAAGTGGGGGAGAATGTAACGACCCGGTGTGTCGTTACGTAAAACTTGCATTAAAATTTTTGTTATTGACTTGTTATGGATTGGATATACTGTTATTGATGTGTGAGAGTTGGTAGGCTTGCAATCGGAATGGTTGCAATGATGATTTAGTCACTTAGTCCTTAAGAATGGCCTTAAGATGAGAAAAGTCAATTGAGAGTTGACTTATTGTAAACGACCTCGGAATTCGGATTTTATGGACCCGATAGCTTCGTTAGGTGATTTGGGACTTAGGAGTGTGTTCAGAATAATTTTGTGATGTGCGGTGTAGAATTAGGCTTGAATTGACGAAAGTTAGATTTTGGTGATTTTTGGTCGGCAGTGGAAAATAGTCTATCGGGGTAGGAATGGAATTCCGACAGTTGTAACAGGTTCGTAATTTCATTTTGGATGTGTCTGCAAAATTTCAGGTCAATCGGAGTTGTTTGGATAGTTTCGGCATCTTTGGTGGATTTTAGAAATTTCAAAGTTCCTAGGCTTGAATCCGATGTAAAATTTGGTGTTTTGATGTTAGTTTTGGTGTTTTGAGAGTGAAACTAAGTTTGAATGATCATATGTGATGTGTTGGTATAGTTGGTTGGGGTCCCAAGGAGCTCGGGTGAGTATTGGATAGGTTTGGGCTGCGTCGTGCTCGTTTTTCTTATGCTTCGGCGTCGTTTCTTCAAGCATAAATGATATCATATTGAACAAATGAGATCCGATTACTATTTTGAATGAAGAATTAGATCTGTATTGTAATTACGGACCTGTAGCAAAAAGAATCGTCGAATTCGGACATCGTATGAGGATTTTATGGCCATTTTACCAAGATTGCCCAGATTTTTGAGCTTAATTACGAATTTGCCCCTGACAGCGAATTAAAAACCTGCACTATTTGCAAATCTTAAAACATACATATCTCCTTCATTATAAGGTCAAATGGAGTGATTCAAAAGTCTAAATTGATTAAAATTGCACAAGGAATCCATTGGGAGCAGTAAAACGCGTGAACAGTATATATATAACGTGCAGGTCGAGTTTGCTTCCAATTTTTGAACGGGGAGAAGCTTTTGAGGCGATTTTTAAGAGAGAAAATCAGTGTTCTTCATAGAGGTAAGTGTCTTGATCATTAAAACTCGTTTCTGGGTGATTATAGAATATAATCTCAGCATTTAATTCATGAAAATCAGTAGAAAAAGGTGGGTTTAGGACTTGAGATTATGAGACCTTTAGGGGTCGATTTGAGGGGTCAAACGAACTCCGATTTTAGCGTTCTTTATATGTACGGACTCGTAAGAGGATGAATAAAAGTTTTGTATAAAAATTTCTGAGTTTTGGATGCGGGCCCGGGGGTCGGGTTTTGACCAAATTCGGGGTTTTGGGCTAAATTTTATATTTTTCAATTGAAATTTATTCCTTAAGCATAATTTGATGATAAAAATCTGAACTTGATAGATTTGGAGCCTTCGGAAGTTGATTCGAGAGGCAAGCGTATTGCGGAATAGTTCCGGGATAGTTTTGAGGTAAGTAATGTCTTTAAATCCTGTCCTGAGGGTATGAAACCCCGGACTATGCACCCTTTCACGGGTTTTGAAATAAAAAGGTGGAAACTTTGGAACATATTTCCTATTTAGGCGACTATTGAGTTGCGAAACCGATTTTTAAGCCTTTGCTTAAATAGTATTTATATATTATGATATGTTTTGGGCTGTAAGCCATGTTTGGGGCCTAGTGCCGATCTGTTTACCCCCTGGGGGATGTGTTTACTATATTTTCCTCACTGATATGTTATGATTTTTCACTCAGTCTTTTTCTGATAAATTGTTTTGACACTCAGAGTATTTTGATACTATTTATTGAAAAATGAAACACTGATTTTGGGTCGAGAGCCGGGTATATTTATGGCCTGATGGGCAAATTGAGAGTGTCTGACTGAGTGAGGATGCGAGCCTATGTTGTGAGTGATTTATGACGTGATGCGGCTTGTTATATAGAGTTTGGGGTAGGAGCCCCTCCGGAGTCTGTACACACCCCTAGTGAGTGCCGGTACAGATTGAGTGATGCCCGAGGGGCTTATGCTGAGTGATTGCGATGATGCATGATAGGTTGTTACTGAGTGACTGTGAGGATGCCTGATGAGCTGTTACTGAGTGACTGTGAGGATGCCTGATGGGCTGTTACTAAGTGACTGTGAGGATGCCTGATGGGCTGATACTGAGTGACTGTGAGGATGCCTGATGGGCTGATATTGAGTGATGGTGAGGATGCCTGATGGGAGATTGTTATGATAAATGATTTTGGCCCGAGGGGCAGTTTTATGAAGATTTTTAATGAGTTTTCGAACGATGATTTATTTCGTTTTCAAACTGGTTTTTACTGAGAATTTTATTGAGATATACTGATATTGTACTTCTTTTTAAAGGATTTCTGGAAACTGATTTCAAACTTATTATTTGATGAATACTACATAGTGACTTGGTGTTTTACTGGTTTTGTGGAATGGTGTATTTGTACTCTGTGTTTTATATTACTCACACTGTGATTTATTTTCATTACTACTGAGTTGACGTACTCATAAAGACTCCCTGTGCCTCTGTGCACAGATTTAGGTGACGGTTCGGATCAGTAGCTGTCTCAGTTCGTTAGCAGTTGTTTACGGGATTTCGAGGTAGCTGTCCAGCGTCCACAGCTTCTCCACCTCCCTTCCTTATTATGTTTTTAGCATTTGACTCAGAGACACATATTATAGTTTTAGAAGAGTTAGATTTATTTTCATAGATGCTCATGACTATTGACTCAAGTTCTTGGGAGGTTTATTTAGAATATTATGGGGACGCTAAGACTTAATTATATTATTTTTGCTATGGTTGCATACTTATTGTTAAATTGTGAATTGTTATAATTGAATAAACGCGTAGTAAGGTGATGGTTCGCTAGCCTAGTTCCACGATAGGCGCCATCACGGCCTGTTAGGATTTGGGGTCGTGACATTAAGCCCACATCATGTCTTATATGCTTCCTCGTAATTCCTTATATGTTTCCTTGTAATGCTTTATATGATTCATTGTGACTCCATATGTACAATGAGATCATGTTTTGTATAGTATTGTTCCTCTGAGGCTTTATGGAAAATTGTTGAATGGAAAGAAATTTTTTATGGAAAGTAAGTATCATAAGATATTAGGATCGGGTCGTACGCCAGGACAGGTTTGAGAGTGATTATACCTATATGGTATCGGGTCGTACGCCACGGCAGAGCTGAAAAGTATTTGTAATATATATGGGATCGGGTCGTACGCCACGGTAGAGTTGAAAAGTATTTGTAATATAAATGGGATCGGGCCGTACGCCACGGCAGAGTTGAAAAGTATTTGTAATATATATGGGATCGGGTTGTACGCCACGGCAGAGTTGAAAAGTATTTGTAATATATATGGGATCGGGCCGTATGCCACGGCAGAGTTGAAAAGTATTTGTAATATATATGGGATCGAGTCGTATGCCACGGCGAGTTTAGAAGATACCTTATGGGAGCGGGCCGTACGCCACGGCGGATCTAAGACTTGGTGATTATTGTTTCGTTTCGGTGGTCCTACCCTTGAAAGTGCATTATTGCTTAATTCAGTAGTTGCTTGCATTTTGGCTCTTGATATGTACTTGTTGCTTATTTCCTGACATGCCATTGTATTTCATTATATTCTATCATATGTGATTACTGATGGACCTTAGTGAGTATCGAGTCGACCTCTCGTCACTACTTCTTCGATTTTAGGCGGGATACTCACTGGGTACATATTTATTTTAATATGTACTCATGCTGCACTTCTGTACTTAACTGTACAGGTACTGAGGCCGGTGCTTCTGGTTATTGTATCGGAGATAGACCCTGAGCTTGTGGACTTGACTTCACGGTGAGCTGCTTCCTCTAGCGATCCCCAACAGCACCATGGAGTTTCACTTACTTTTGTTATTTTCCCCGTCTATTTCATCCAGACTGTGGATTTGTATACATTATTATCCTTTGTATATTCCGTTAGTATGCCCATGACACTCGTGACACTAGTTCCTGGCACACGCGTAGTGTATAATTTGGGTTTTGGGCTGTATAGGCATACATATGCTTTGTTTTGGCCATGTAGTGTTATGCTTTTATTTTCATATCAAGCTATCATCATGTTTAATTGTTTAAAATTGGAAAATATTGACTTATTTAATCAAATGGGAAGGGTAACACTTAGTGTAATTCATATTGGCTGGCCTAACCTCGTCGTTGGGCGCCATCACGACCCGGATTAGGATTCTGGGTCGTGACAACTACTTTATAGGGAGGTCACTAGTTTAGGAAATTCAGCTAAGTCTTAATGATCTTTACTTTTCGGTTTGATGAATAAATAGGAAAATATGGTAATCAAAATACATATTCGTTCATACATACACAACAGGTTTTTCCATTTTTTAGACAGCCTAAACATGGATCTAAAATACTCATTAATTCTGAAATGAATTGGCAAGGTAAAGTCACGCTTCTTTCATAATTTTTTATGATTTCTAACAAAGATCAAGCGACAGGCAGCCTTATTAATTTTGAGACAATGATTCTTACCAATTTTAAACAGCCTAATCTCATGTTTCTAAAGTCTTAAAATTCACACATATGTATACACTGATTTTCGCAGATTTATAAGGCACAAAATAGACTAAAAGATGACCTACTGACTCTATTTATGTCGAAACTCTAACTGAATTTTGAAATAACCATTTTTTCCAAGATCCAGCGAGGTGTTCAATACAGATTTCACATGCGTTCTTTTGCCTAATACCATTTTCAGAATAGATAGAGTGTAAATTCGAATTTTTTAGGAACGTGAATAAAACTGACATTAAGTGTACAGTCCAATCTTCAATTACATTACAATGAGAGATAACAAATCGATACAGGGGAATTGTAACTTGACTGCTGTTATACATTTTTCGAATGAACGAAACTGAAATAAAAATTCTAACTAATTTGCTGACTCGAAGCTCCCTTGAGGCCTCTCGTTTAAGCTTTCCCTCTGTAATATGTAGAACACCCAACTCATTGAATGTTATGCATTCATCAGAACCAAATTGACCACGAGAAGGTCAATTCCAATCCTGATGAGGCTTGTGTTTATCTGTTCCAAGGACAGAATCATTTATGTACTCGTTTGGCGTGAATATGATCATGAAAGGATCAAACTCAACCCCAGAATATCATTTTGTATACCTTTGATCTTTAGTCCATGCTTATTCTTTTGACTTTGATTACTTAGGCGTGATTTAGAGAATAAATATGATCACATTGAGGATTCAGATTCTTTCCTCTAAGTAACCTTTGATTATCCACTTTATGTCCATAAAGGATTATTTTCTGCATCCTAAGCTACTGTTTAGGCACTACAAGGGGTAAATTTGACTATTAAGAAGTCAGATTCATCTACCCTAGTGCTACTACTAACATAATTCTAAACTATATAGAAACTTTGATTATTTAGGCATTTTAGAGGATAAACCTAACCATTCAAAGGTTCAGATTTCTCAACCCTAATGCCCTTTTAACTACATACTTTGTACCTTTTTGAAGGGTAAACTTCAGTCAACCATGCTAATATTTATGCACTCATCATGGGGTGAGTTTGATTATTAAGGAATCAAACTCATCTACCCAAGTGCAAGTTACCCTAATATGCTAAAAAAATATAAAATTAACATCTAACTACCACATGCCAAATGTATTGACAGAAATTAGCAAATAACCAAGCTGATTTCAAGAGTTACATACATACATTTAAATAATGGTAATCTTACTTCAGTTTTTATATCAAGAATGGAGGAGAAGAAGATTCAGATTCACACAATCTTAAAGAAAACAGAACATGAACCAATAACTTTATCTAAAATTCAGTGTTACATACCTTTAAAGTGAAAAACAGCAAAAGACTCGACCAAATAAAGGTCAAGTATGGACAACAATCAGCAAGAAGGAAAAGGATTCAGCAACAATAAACAGCAACCAAAAACTAAACCCAGCTCCACAACCCAAACAGATGAATTCCAGAAAAATCCAAAGTAGATCAGAGAAAACCAACAGCTGAGAAAACCCACAGAAAAAAAGAACCTTGAAGAGTTCTTGAGAGATCAGATTTCTTTCTACTGTTTTGTTTTGGACATTTTGAATAAAGAGCTATCCTGATTTTTCTTGTTTTGTTTTCTATTATTCAATGTTTTTTGAAAACAATTTCAGAATGTAGAGAGTGTAAATCAGAGTGTAGGAGTCTCTAAACAAAAAAAATCCTCCTAGTCTAAAGGGAAGGGAGTCTATTTTTAGAATATTTGGGAATGGGATATCCTTAGGAATATTCCCATCCAAAAGGGCTGAAAATAGTACATAGGGCAGCTGTCAACCTTATCTTTGGGATAGCTGCCCCTATTCTATAACATTCTTATCTATTGAAAGACCTTTTTACCCTTAAAATTTTGATTTCCTAAGTCTACATTACCTATTGAACCCCTTGGAGTCCCTGAATTTACCATTGGGTAATCAGGGTTACTCACTTGGGTTATTATTAACTCTAGTTGATTAAAAAAATAAAAAATAAAAAGGTTAGCCCATTTTTAGTTAACTAGGGGTTATTCTTGACTAGGGTTAAGTTAACTAGTTAAGGGTTAATTGATTAAGTTCCTATTAGTTAACTAGGTTTAGCTTGTTAATGAATGTAAGTCAATCAACTTAATTCCCTAACCTAAGTTAACTGATTTGGTTTGGTTAATTTAACTCAATTACTAAAAATCAGAAACTTAACTAACCATTAAGCCTAGGTTAAATTATTTGTTTGATTTAATTAAACCCAAACTAATTGCCTTAGACAGATTTTAGGATTTAGCTAATTTTTTTAAGAGATTATCAACCTAGGTTAAACTAGTTAAATAAGTTATCCTTAGAAGGTTGTCATTAACTAAGTTAATCTCGAGGTTTTAGGATTACGCTAGGTTAATTCATGACTATGCACTGCTCCAGGATTAAGTGTTAACCTAATAATCAATTACCCTAATTTTAAGATACTCAAGTGGATTACTAATAAATTAATCAATATAAATACTCATGACTAAGGAAAGAAACAGTAAATTCTACAGGTTGTCATGCTCATTGAAATGGTATATTGACAAATCAATTAATCAATACAAGGCAGTAGATTGGACATAATGCACATTGTGATGAATCCAACTAACAAATAGACATGATCGTCAAGAAACATTATTGCTAATTATTGGGCAGCATTAAATAAAACAGAATCGTCACAACTAATTCATGAATTACGAGAGAACAAAGAAAGAAAAATATGAACCTAATCAAAACGATTCATAGCTTTAAGAACAAACAGAGACAAAGTAATAAGACAAAACAGAAAAACAAAAGCAAAAGAATCAGTGATTTAAACATGATCTTGTTGAAACGGAGCATAGAAAATAGTAGAGAGGAGAGGAGATACCCGTTTAAGGGACTTGGCCGGAAAAATCGAAGGTTGCCGGACCTTGGCCGGATTCCGGAAGGGTTTGAAAACGAGTCAAACCCTCATGAATCAATTGCACTAGTCAAGAGCAATTGACTCATGAAGGTCTGAGTCGTTGGTTGTCTTCAAATCGGCCGGCATAGGAAAACTAGGGTTTCAGACCCCTAGATCTGAAAATTGACGATTTTGATTGGGTTTTTGGGGAAATTGATAGTGGGAGGTGATTTAGGGAAGGATGAGGATCATCTGGTGATTTGGGGTTGATTGGAGAAGCTCCGCCTCCAGAGGCAATTTTCGGTCGGCGGAGTTAAGGCGGAGGACGGCGGAGAGACGACAGTGGCTGGCCGGTCTCTAGAGGTGAAGAGAAAGGGGTGAGAGAGACGGATAGGGGAGGGTGTTAGACTTTAGAGAAATGGGGGTAGGGGGTAAGGTTTGGACATTTATATACCTAGTGAGTGGTTAGTTCCCGTCCGTTAGATCAAAACAGATCAACGGCTAGGATGAATTCAACCAACTAAAACGGGGTCGTTTGGAAAGATCTGGGGGCCGGTCGGGTTTTAATTAGTTGGGTTGGGTAGTTTTAGGTAGTGGATGGGGCGGATTGGATGGATTGGGCTTGGGCAATTCCAGCCCAGGTCCATTTTAGTTTATTTTTAATTAATACCCACCTCAATTAATTAAATTAACCTAAAATTAAAACTAAATGTAATAATTAGTTCTAATCCTAGTCCTTGTTCAACTAATTAATTAATTAAGAGTTATATTATTTTAATTACTCCTAGTCATTTAAAGACAAATTTCACAAATTTTGTTTAAGAAATAATTAAATCAAGGAATTATCATTAACCTACTTTATATCAAACAATTATATTTATTTAAATAGTAGCTAAGGTTATGTTCTTAATCAAGCCATTTTAAATTATTTATAGATTTAAATGATGAATTCTGGCTACATAATGTAAAATGAATTCACAAATAGCATTAAAATTCAATAAAATCCATAAAACTAATTAATTTATTGAGATTTTGTAGGATTATACGATAGGTAAAAATCATGTGCTCACAGTCCTCCCTCTAATTTGTCCCCGTGAAGTCTGAGGGACTCAAAGCAATAAACTCTCGGACCCTTGAACTCCCCAGATTCCTCAGAAGGTCCTACACTAGCGGATGCCCTAGCCTGTTGCTGGGTAGCTTCCAACTGTTCCAACAAATGCACCGCACTCCTCAAGTCTTGATCCGATGGAAGCAGAGGGGGAACTGGATGTGCGATCTCCCTAGGAATCTCCTCATGTGGCGGAGGAACCGGTAATGGCTAGGTAGGGGTCTCTCCCTAGGCCTCTGATTGGGTCCCATCTACTAGGGGTACCCTGCTAGTCCCCTCACCTACTGTTGTATCTCTCCTCTGGCTAGCCGTAGTCTTCCTAGTTATCGTCATTTGTGCAAGCAAACGCCAACACATAAGTTTAATTCAAATTTCCTATAACTCAGTTGTACAACACGATTTAGATTTGAAAGAAGGGTAACCAACTCCTAAATGTCATTCAGTCCCCTGCTTATATAATGTGGTGCACCACACATCTGTAAACAAGACTCTACTAAGAACGACTTGTAGACTCCCTAGGACAGAACTGCTCTAATACCACTTTTGTCATGCCCCGAGCCTAGGGGTGAGACCGGCACTCGGTGCCTCATCCATCCTTGCATACCAACTTGCCACTACTAAAAATCCGGAAAAAAGCGACCAAATATTTGCGAACAAAATTGGTCTGTCAAGAAAAGTGACCAAGGTTGGTCGCTAAATTGGAGAAAATAATTAAAAAATAATTGTAAATACATAAGCGACCAAGGTTGGTCGCTTTTTGGTCGATAATGTGGTCAAAATGTTGACCGGACTGGTCAGACTTGCATGGTCAAAGAAATGTTGAATTTAGAGACCAACTTTGGTCGCTAAAGTGGGACCCAGTTATAAAATTTTAATAATTATATTATTATTTTAAAAAATTATAAAATTTAAATAAATAAAATTTAAAATTAGCGACCAAAGTTGACCGCTTATGAGAAGGGAATAAAATAGAGACCAACTTTGGTCGCTAATCTGGGACCCAGATATAAAATTTTAATTATTATATTATTATTTACAATAAAGTTATAAAATATAAATAAATAAAATTTAAAATTAGCGACCAAAGTTGGTCGCTTATGAAAAGGGAAGAAAATAGAGACCAACTTTGGTCGCTAATCTGGGACATAGATATAAAGTTTTAATAATTATATAATTATTTAAATAAAATTATAAAATATAAATAAATATAATTTAAAATTAGCGACCAAAGTTGGTTGCTTATGAAAAGGGAAGAAAATATAGACCAACTTTGGTCGCTAATCTAGGACCCAGATATAAAATTTTAATTATTATTATTATTTAAATAAAATATAAAATATAAATAAATATAATTTAAAATTAGCGACCCAAATTGGTCGCTAATTTTAATTTCTGGATAATTAGCGACCAAAGTTGGTCTCTTTTCAGGTCAACATTGGTCAAAATTAAAAATCACTTTTATATTTACTATCTAAATAATATAAATGTAATCCGTTAACACTTTTGTAATACAAGAGATGAATACACTAAAATATACTCTACATGCTATATATGTATACACTAAAAACTCATAAAACACACACACACACACACACACACACACACACACACATATATATATATATATATATATATA
>ML287770.1:291-25987 GCA_005239495.1 Nicotiana undulata | reverse complement strand
ATCAACTCCATAAAAGCAGCGGGGGCATTAGTCAACCCAAACGACATGACCAAAAACTCATACCCCCTTTAAATAACAACGATAACTAATCAAAGATAATAATTCTCAAGCCTCAACGTAAACTATACAAAAGATTTAAAAATAGTGCATAAAAAATATATTCCACTATAGGATGTGATTATTATAATGCATTAGTTGTCCAATATAATGAAAGGAATTAGTTTAATCAGAGAACAAACAATTAGCAACATGAAAAGCACTACCATTTAATAATTTTTCTTTTTTGATCATTGAACATAACAAATTTTCTTACAATCCTTATATTAATTTGATGCGTATCTTCTTCCTGCTGGTATCTTCTTACACTTTTGTCCATTAATGAAATGCGCATAGTGAATTAAGTTTGGTTAATGCTTATTGAAATATCGAATAACAATGAAGATGAATTTTTCCATTGAACACTCATACACAATTCTGGAATGGGAAAGACAACATGAATAGCCTTCCATAAAAAAAAAACATTTTTTTGATTGACCGCCGAAGCAACTACCAAGTAGAGCAGTACAACAATAAGAATAAGATGCAAAGCTTAAAATAGATGCATAACTTAGTGTGTGATTCCAATCTTTGTAAATAAAGATAGAAATAAAACAAAAGGAAATTTTCCTTGTATACAAGTAAATTCTTTATTTTCTTCATTGCCGTAGAAATATGAACGACTATCCTTCAGCCTCAACGAGAAATTACAAGAATACTTACATATTGTTTTCCTTTGCTAAGAGATTAGAGAGCCTAAATAAACAAAATAACTAGGTAAAACTAATGTATATGTTTAACTTCTCTTGGTTTCTCAAGTTGAATTAACTTAGCACCATAACACGGTTCAGGATTTCCTTCGAACCAATATCATTATCTTTACACCATAAGATCACCCACTCATTTATTTATAAGTTAGACCTTAACCTCATCGTTCAGCGAAAGATCAAATTCTATTATCAATAGCAAACAGTAATTATAGTAAAAAATTAAATTCATCCAAACCAACGCAAGAAATTAAATGTCTCCTTCTACAGTTTATTTTCAATTCTACAACAAATACTATCATTTCTTGTCAAGGAATTTGGTTTTGCCTCTAATTTTAAATCATTGAATTTCATAAACAAATGTTGAGTTCTAGAACCTTCAGTTGACTAAGAGAATAGAAATGAGAAAAGAAGAGAAGGATAAACTTCTGCAGAGAATCAACTCATGTTCTCATTCATTAGAAGAAGTAATTGTGTACAATATTAATATATATACATGAGTATCTACAACTCACTAATATCCACTACCTTCTTTATTAACTTAGCTTGTGATAGTTGTCACCTACTAACAAACTTACCTAACTAACTAATTTTAACTACCTAAGCTATTAACAGTCCACATCCGTGTCCTCTACTTTGTACTTCAACGCCCTCTCTTAAGCTGATGGTTGAAACACATCCTTCAACCCCAGCTTGGATAGTAGATAATCATGTTGTGGCTTTCCCATGCTTTTAGTGAGAAGATCATGCAACTGCTCTTTTGTAAAGATATGTTGTGTCTTCACTGTTCCTTGAACAATTTTTTCCCTGACAAATTTACAATATATATCAATATGTTTGGTGCGTTCATGAAAGATGGGATTAGCTGCAATCTCAATAGCAGCTTTACTGTCACAATATAGATCAATGGGCAATTGAATTTTGACTCCTAGCGCCTTGTATAGGCCTATTAGCTAGATTAATTCGGCCAGTGCAGAAGCGATGCTTCTAAACTCTGCTTCTGCAAAGCTTCTTGCTACAATGTCCTACTTCTTTGATTTTCACGAGACTAAGGCACTTCCAAACTTCACTAAGTAACCTATAACAGATTTCCTTGACTGTAAGCAGCCTCTCAAATTTGAGTCATAAAAGGCTTCAAGTTTCCCAGATCCCTCAGGGGGCATCAACATCCCCATACCAGGTGCATTTTTTATTTACCTTACCACTCTTAGTGCATCATCCAAATAATATTGCTTGGGTTTATGCATGAATTGACTATGTAGTTGAACATCAAAATCAATGTCTATCCTTGTCATGGTTAGGTATAGAAGCCTTCCTATTAGCCTTTGATATTGACTAGCATCAATCAACAAGTTATCATTTTCTGCATCTGTGTGCTGAGTTTCTCTTGTAGATTGATTGTTGATGAAGGCATCATAATCAACATAAGTAAATTTCTGATTATGTTCCAATGAAGAACCAGCAAGTTTAGCTCCTTCAAGCCTCGTCTCCGCAGTCAATTCCAAAGCATACTTCCTTTGATTCATGACAATTCCCTCTCTTGATCTATCAAACTCATGTTACATCCCGCATCTTTTGTACGTTAAAATTTCGTCGTAAGTTAATCGACATAAGTTTGGGAGTGAGATTATTCGGGATTATAAGTATTATGCTACTTCAAACAAGTGATAAGTAAATTCGTGAAGGTAAAATGGTAAGCGAATTAAAGAAAACGAGTTTTGTTGAAGGTTGCAGATTTAGCATAAAATACGGGTCGAGATAATACCCGATATTTATGGACTAGTACCATGGGACCACGATAGTATGATGTATAAAGTATATTAAAAGTGAGAAATATTTTAAGTAATTTGACTTGACTATGTGAATTACTGGATAATGGAGAAATTAACTATTTAATCAAGTGATTAGTGGATAATTTGTCACCTTCAGGCCGTGACTGCGTCTAACGTTGAACCCGCTAGACCAGCCAACGTGACACAATACTAACATTATAATGCGGAATTTAAAAGAATTAACTAGAAACAATTTATAATATTTAATAACAAAAGTAGATAGATTTCAACTAAGTGTAAATAACATAATACAATACGTCTCATAAATCCCAAAACCTGGAGTCACAAACTCACGAACTGTCTATAAGAATGCTAAATACAAAGTCTGAAGAAAATAATACATGAACTGTCTCAGAAACTAGGAGATAATAAAGACAGGATAGGAAAAATAGGGATAGAGGAGAAGCCAAGGCACATGAACGTCTGCAGTTCTACCTTGCAATCTCTGAGGTGGACCGAAGGATACACCCTCTAGCGGTGTCCACTGGGTCCGGCTGTGAGATCTGCACAACATAAAAAAGTGCAGGTGTAACCGACGCCATGTACTGAGTAAGTGCCGAGCCTAACCTCGGCCAAAGTAGTGGCGAGGCTAGACCTGACAACAATCATATACCTGTAATACTCTACAACATATAACATGGAAAAGAGCAAGAGATAAGAAGATAAGCATGGGTCACGGGAGCAGTTAATGAGGGTAACAAATGAGAGATAAAACAGTTAATAAAACACATAGGAGAAACAAGAGAGCAAGTTAACAAGAATGTGAACGTAACAAATATAAAGTGCAAACAAGTAAATAATGGCACGACATCACCCTTCGTGCTTTTACTCTCTTCCTCACAATGCGATGTATGAGGTAAAATAATATGGATCATGGCATGTAAGGCAATGTAATCATGGCACGGCATCACCCTTCGTGCTTTTACTCTCTTCCTCACAATGCGATGTATGAGGTAAAATAATATGGATCATGGCATGTAAGGCAATGTAATCATGGCACGGCATCACCCTTCGTGCTTTTATTCTCTTCCTCACCATGCATTATATTATGTAATCAATGTGAATCATGGCACGACATTAACCTTCGTGCTTTTAATCCATGTAAATAATGGCACGAAATCAACCTTCGTGATTTTACTCTCTTCCTCACTATGCATTATATGATGTAATCAATGTAAATCATGGCACGATATTAACCTTCGTGCTTTTAATCAATGTAAATCATGGCACGACATCAACCTTCGTACTTTTACTCTCTTCCTCACTATGCATTATATGATGTAATCAATGTAAATCATGGCACGACATCACCCTTCGTGCTTTACACTCTTCCTTACCAAAACAATGACAAATATCAAATGGCAAGGAATGCAGCATAGTGGAAATACACATCATAATCGCCCGACAAGGGAAACAATATCAGCCAATATCATAACAATTGCCTGGCTAGGGTCTCAACTATAACCAACCTTTTCAATTATATCTCTTAACAAATTTGATCCTCAATCGAACCATCATATCACAATTTTATCAACAAGGATTTTCAACAAACAATCAACTTCCAAGTAGAATCAATTTCATAATACAATGAATATGGAATTAATAACAAGAATTTCATCAAAATAGACTCACGGGCATGCTTGACACACAATGCATAGGTAATCGTCACCTCACCTATGCATTGAACATGATAAAAACTTAGCACATAGCACACAATACCTATTCCCTCACCGAAGTTAGGCAAGACACTTACCTCGGGTGCGAAAATTAGCAATTCAAGCTTCTAACACCGCCATTTCCTTTTGGATTCAACTTCAAAACAACGATATCTAGACATAATTAACATAATAATATCAATAATGACTCATTAATACAACCCCATAGCCTAAATATACATTTCCTAGCATTCTTCCAAAAATACTAAAGTTCGACCCCGGGCCAACTTGGTCTAAACAGGAGGCTCGGACCAAAACCCGGTCACCCATACCCCCACGAGTTCAAATATGTGATTTGTTTTGAACTCCGACCCCAAATTGAGGTTGAATTACCCAAAATCCCATAAACCTTAACTCTACCCAAAACCCCTAATTTCTACTTTGATTTCATGTTTCTAGACCTAGATTCTAGTGATTAGGGAAGAAAATTGGAAGAAATTAGTGTTAGGAACACTTACCCAAGTGGTTATGGAGGAAAACTATCTTTGAGGTCGTCAATGGGGCTTTGGAGAAGAAGGAGTTGATGAAGAAGTGGAAATCCCGAAAGAACTTTCTATTTTTGACTTATGAAAATAACTGGGCAAAAATACACATTGCGATCGCAGAAGGGGAATTGTGATCGCCGAAGAGAACTTGGCTGACCCTATGCGATCGCAGGATGGCTTATGCGATCGTGGAACACTGAGACCTCACCCTATGCGATCCCGGGTCCCTACGCGACCGCACTGAATCAAATACCCCCAGTACCCAGCCTACCTATTGCACTATGCGATCGCGGAGGCTGCCATGCGATCGCATATTGTAACAGACTACTCCCCAGGCACGAAGCTATGCGATCGCATAGAGTAAAGGAACAGACACCAGAAAAATGCAAATAAACAAGATTATTCTTACATTTTGCTCCCCGTTACCTACCCGAAACTCACCCGAGCCCTCGGGACTCACAACCACAAACACACACGACTCCCAAGCCATCCTACGGACTTATTCAAGCATTCAAATCACCAAAATATCATCAAAATCAATGAATTAAACCTCAAAACTCATAGAATTTTCTTAAAACTTCATAAGGCTCAATTATTCCGATTTTGATCTGAAACACATCATTTCAAGTCTGTTTTACACCAAATTTCCGAGATAGCTCACATAACATATATTAAACCTGTTTCGGGCTCCGAAACCATAATACGGGCCCGGTAGCACGATTTTCACATTAATTATCATTTTCAAAAACCTTTATTATTTTAAAAAAACAAATTTCTTTAAAAATTCTTCTCTCGAGCTTGGGACCTCGCAATTCGATTCCGGGCACGCGTCCAAGTCCCATATTTTCTACGGACCCTCCGAGACCATTGAATCACTGGTCCGGGTTCGTTTACCAAAAATGTTGACCAAAGTAACTGTATTCAATTAATTACTATAATTTCTATTTTTCATCAAGTTTTCACCTAAAAGCTTCCCAGCTACCTTCCCGGGCTGCGCACACATATCGATGTGAGATTAACAGAGGCTTTCGGGGCCTCGGAATACAGATTTAGCTAAATTTATACAGGATGACTTTTTGGGTCATCACATAATTATCCAAATATTTGGATAACAATTTCATCTAAAAATGTGGCAGCACATAAATGCACATTGGTGACTATTAAATCATAATGCAAGGTGGCCAAATTGTATGAATTTTGGTGGCAAAGTCTTCAAAGTGGGGCCACCTAAACATTTACTATACTATTCTATGTCCAAGATACACTTTATAGTTCTAGTCTCTTAGAAACGTTACTGCCCATTCCTAGTCGAAGATGCACTTTCTTATTCTAGTCTCTTAGAAATGTTATTGTCCCAAATCACAAAAGTGTTTCACCAAGCACATAAGAATCATTGTCCAAATCACTTTCGGCAAAGATTTTCTTGGATGGAAAGTTTATCCAAGAAACGTTATCAAAGAGTACCTTATCCAAATCACAGAAGAAATGTCATTTTGGGGATGGAAAGGTTTCGGCCAAGATATTTTTTGGGCAACGTATTGCATTTAGATTTTCATACGACTTGTTCTATGATTTGTCGCAATTAATGTGTGTTAGAGGAATTGTCAAGAGAATCGGTTCAGGTATATTAAGGCTATCCCTTTTTTCTTTTGGCATGGTCCATATTATACTGAAGAAACGAGCAACTACACAGTTTCTATAAATTACTCTATTCATAGAAATAGTAGGGGTGTCTATATTCTTGATTCCCCATGAGAATTATTATTCTGTTCATGGGTCTCATAATAATACGCAGTTAAAATTTTTTATCTGGAAGGAATATTGAGATTATTACGTATTTTTCATGCATTTCATACATGTGCATTGACCCATGACCAAATGGTGTTATATACGCGTATATATGTAAATACAGGTATATGGGATATGGGAAAAGGTTACGGCATTATATACACACCACCACCTGATCAGCTGGAATATGATGATGATGTTGCCCATAGTGGTTGAAATATGATTCAAACGGCGTTATATACGTGTATATATGTATGTATATATATGTATATGGGATATGGGAAAGGTTATGGCATTATATACGCACCACCACCTGATCAACTGGTATACGATGATGATTTTGCCCAAAGTGACCGATATGATATGATGGGATGCCCTAAGAGGCTGATGATGTTATGAAACATATACATATGCACGACATGACATCATACGCATATGCATGATGCTAAAAGTGATTTATTATTTACAGAATTATCCAGACATACAAGATGAGTCATGTACTCTATATGTCATCCATGTCTCTTATGTATTTATTTATGTGCCTTACATACTCAGTACATTATTCGTACTGACGTCCCTTTGCCTGGGGACGCTGCGTTTCATGCCCGCAGGTCCCGATAGACAGGTCGAGATCCCTCCAAGTAGGCTATCAGCTCAGCGGAAGATGTTGGTGTACTCCATTTGCTTCAGAGTTGCTTGTTTGGTTAGTATTATTTAGACGTGTAATGTTTGGTATGGCGGGACTCTGTCCCGACCTTTATGACATTTATGTACTCTTAGAGGCTTGTAGACATATGTCGTGTACGTGAAAGATTGTACGTCCTAGTCGGCCTATATTTTTATTTAATAGATGAATATGTTGGCCTATTAGGCTCGTATGTCACGTGTATATGATGATGTAATAAGAAAGATACGTTACTTTGGTGCTCGGTTGAGTAAGGTATCGGGTGCCCGTCTCGGCCCATTGGTTTGGGTCATGACAAAAGTGGTATCAGAGCAATTCTGTCTTAGGGAGTCTACAAGTCGTGTCTAGTAGAGTCTTGTTTATGGGTGTGTTGTGCACCACACTTATAAGCAGGAGGCTACAGGGCATTTAGGATTGTCACTCTTTCTTCCTACTCTAGATCGTGTGGTAGAGCTCAGTTGTAAGAAATCAATTTTCTAAACTGTACCTTACGACGATACCTACATTCAGAAAGACGGCCGATAAGAGATATAGTTGTGGAAGTGTTGAAGTCAGATGAACTCGATTTTGCATTATAATTATGATAAGTAAATGTGAGGTCTTCAGCAGACCAGGCGTGTACTAAAACTTCCTCACCATGTATTTAGAGGACCAGGATGTAGAAGGGGGGGATTTTAATAGAAAAGTGAAGCCAAAAAGGGCATTCTCTTGGTATAGCCTTCAGGGACCAGACAACCCCAAGTCCAAAGACAAAGCCACTACCTTCATTGGCCAGTCTGAAGAGCCAAGGGTAGTGGCCACTGGGTCTGAGCCTTCCACATCCGAAGGTTCATCTGCTGCTATGCCACATCCTTCATTAGGGCCATCTTCCTCCAACCCACTATATGTGCCTTCTTCCTCATCTTACCCTCAGAATGCACTGAGGGTTAATCAGACATTGTCCAGCATCAGTAACTAGATGCAGGTAGCTATATCATAGCTATCTACCTTATCCAGTGCAGTCGCAACTGAGGCAGTTCCAGCATAACTCCAGATGCCTCCATCAGTGGAGGATTCATTGAAGACAATCCTTGATAATCAAAAGAAGATTCTGGATTCCTTGGGTGCTCATGAGAAGGTGATCAAGGAGTTGGGTAAACAGGTGAAGAAGGTGAAGAAGAGTGAAGAGCATTTGAAGAAGGAGGTGGAGAAGCTTACATCCGCCGGAGATATTCCTCTCGACCTCCTTATGGAAGAGATTGCCCCTGCAGCACAGACAGCACAGCTATCAGAGCAGGAGGTTGATAGAGAGCCAGAGAGAAGATTTGTGGTGCCCCAGACCGAGGACTTAGAGATTCAGTTGGAGGATCCTGAGGGAGGTGATGAGTATGGACAACCACAGGACCCCACCAATGACCCCATGCAGACAGAGACTACATAGGGAGTTTTATTTACTCTTTATCCCTCCCCTGATCTTATTTTTGCTTTTAGCATTGAGGAAACTGCTAATTTCTATTTGGGGGGGGGGGGGGTACTATTTTGATTTGTTGATTTTTATGACTGGATTGTAATAACTTTAATACTATTGTTTCCTTATTTTTACTTATTGTACTTTCATTTTCATTATTTTTCATTTTTGGTATGTATATTACTTTACCATTCCATGTATATATTCATCCCCATTTTGTGTATATCCGCTTCACTCCCCTATTGTACATATTCATTTTACTTTCTGTATTTTACTTTATAACCTTTTTTGTAATTTCCATAATAACATAGCTTCTTATTTCCTTTAGTAGCTTCTTTTTGAATTTGTAGCATCTTTTTACATTTTTCGTGATCAATAAGCCTTTTGTTTTCTTAATGCCACGGTTCTTTCCAAAGGTGGATGTTGTGTGAACCGGGTGGCTCTTCCCAGCGATGGATGGCGTGGCGACCTTCTTAAGGGATTGAGTCTGTTTTTCTTTTTGTTTTTGTGTATAGTAGTAATTAATAAAAGTGTCTCATGTAGGCTTCACTTGGCATTAACACATTTACCTTTGACCTCATGGTTAGAGACAAGTTAGTTGACGAGATTAGCTCTAGTTGTGACATCTAGACTCTTGAGTTGACTAAAACAATGATCAAGTGGTTTCTGTGAGCCATCTGTGATCTTCAATCTTAGTTAGGGTTGTTGTAGGCTCTCGACTCTATTCCCTTTCACAATCCAGTAGCTTGAGAGGTGAGGTTTGAATTGCAAGCCCAAGTCCTGTGCCAACAAGTCTAGAACTTGCCCCGAATGTTTTTCTAGGCGAAATTCTAAGTGTAGCTCGACTTGAGAAGTGATTATAGGCTCTCCTTGGTCCCATTTGAACTTTGAAAACTTCCATAGCCTACCATTATGATATCCTTAGTCAACCCCTTTGAGCCTAAGCCTTTTTCATTCAATAACCACATTACAATCCCTCATCCATTTTATAATGACCCTCTCTTGGCACCCAAGCTTTCCTTAGCATTCATGATGAACAATAGGCAAAAACATAAGTTTGGGGAGATACAAGAAGTTTCAAAGAGATGAAAGTTTCAAAGAACAAAAAGAATTGATGAAAAGCCCAAAAGAAGCATATCAAAAAGAAAGTAAAGGTTGAAAGGATTCAAGAAAACAACGTTTAAAGGGCAAGGAATGATGAAAAATGGAGGAAAATGATTTTCATGAAGAAGAAAGAGCGACAATGTGTCTCTCTAGTTCCCATAAGGAAGAAGAAAATGACTCAAAGAGTCAAGAAAGTATGAGTCGAATTGAGAAAATTGAGTGCTTAAGAAAAGTTGATACCATCATAGTTCATTATGTCCGACCTTGATCCAAAAAGCCTTCATTACATTCCGCTAAAGACCTATAGAATTTCAAGTTGAGTGAGGTTACATTAGTGGTGATTTACATGGTGGCAAGCTTATGGTACTTAGAGCCGGACTTGTGACATTCTTTTGAGAGAAATGAGCGCAGTTCTTTACAATCCATGTTTTGAGTGTCACATTCTATAAGGTGAGACTAGCTCATGGAGAATATAGGAGGAGTCTGGGATCCATAATGACCTACGTGAGAGAGCGAGTTTCCTTGATGAATTGAGTCAACTCTTGATGCTTTTGTGTTACATTAGACCTATGAAACTCAAGAAGTCATGGCATGACGTTGTTGATAATGCATTTGTGTTTAGGGTAATTGCTAGTCTCAATTGATGCTTGATGAAGTCACCTTAGGAAAACTGAAATTTTCCTTTCTTTTTCTTGTGGAGGTGGGAATTACCTTGTTTTCTTGAGGACAATCAAAAGCTTAAGTTTTGGGGAGTTGAGAACTAGGGATTTTAGCCTATTATTTGATCTCTTTTATTTAGATTTTGGGTCAAAAATGCATAAAGGTATTCCTGAAAACTAACTTAATGTGCATGCTTGCAGGGTTTGGTCATATTGAGGCAAAAAAGCCATAAATCTACAAATTTGAACAAATCAAAGGTGGGAACTAGACCGCTGACTGTGATGGAAAAGCGTGTCCACATAAGGCTCACCGCTGAGGTGGATACTATTACGCGGTCCGCGAGATTGAGGTTCAGATAAGCTTCTTTTAGTACAAAAAAAACCGCTAACCGCGTTGGAAAAGCGCGGCCACGAAATCTTTGGCGAGGCCGATGGAACTTTTGCTGAGAGTGGTGATCTAGATTCAGAAGCTTTACAAAATAGGTTTAACTAAAGAACGCGGTCCGCGTCCAAATTACGTGGCCTCGAGTTGCTCTTATGCGGATGTGGTCACAATTCCGCTGAGAACGTGTATTGAAGCTTAGAGACCCTGCAAGTTGAGCTTAACAGAATAACGCGGTCCGCGTCCAAAATATGCGGCCGCGGTGGAAGCTTACGCGGACGCGATTGAAATTACGCGGTGCGTGAACCCAAGTCCAATCCAAGCCTATAATTGAAGAAACGCGGACCACTCTCACTTTTATGCGGCCGCGAAAGCTCAAGCGCGGACGCGGTCAGTGTTACACGTCCGCGAATTCTTCATAGGGGCATTTTTGTCCCGAATTTTCAGTTGTGTATAAATAGAAATTTTTGACATTTTTAGGTTAAGTTATGTCTTAGGGAGCACGTGAATGGATGAACTTTACCTTATTGAGTAGTTTTATCTTTAATCTTTAGATTTTCATCTTGTATTTGAATATTATGGCAATTATTTCATCTCTACCTTTGATTTCTACCATTATCATGAGTAGCTAGATCCCATAGCTAGGGTTGTGACCCAACCCTACTGTGGGTATTTAATGAGTCTTGAATTTTAGGGCTTAATTGTTTATGGGTTAGTGACATTAGCTTATTTCAAGCTTCAATTGTAGAATTGGTGGTTGCAGATACTGATTCGTGCCTTTATGACTTAGGCTCTTCTTGAGAAAGATGGACTAAGTCTAGGAAAAGTAGGCTAACAAGGAATTGGGGTGAATTCAAAAGATTGATAGCCCCAGTTAAAGGGTTAACCCTAGAGATAGTAATACCCGACTTGAGCCAATTTCACTTGCATTGCATGAACACCCATTTGGGCTTGAGAAAGCCAAATCGAGAAAAGTCACTCAAACTACCGAGAGGTATAGAGTGTGTATGTATGTGTGAAGGTTATATCATGACCCCAATCATAACAAGTTTATCCTAGATTCTTGCTATCCCATTAGATACTCACTTAGGTGGAAGTCACTTCCCTAGTGCCTTTTATCACTTGAAAAACTCTCACAAAAATATTGTACTTAGATTACTCTCTAGCATTCAATAACATAAAATTAGAATAGAAACAATCATAACTGTTGTTAGAAGTGCAACTAGAAACAATGCGAACAGTTAGATTAGTTTAGAAACCCAACTCCAACACAAATTAACTCCATGTTGAAATTGATCCCGACCTCATCGGGTAAAACTGCATCGATCACTCCTCTCTACTATATAGTCATTTAGGGTTGGAACCGATCATAAAGCTAAAGGTACATGACCTAATCTCTTTTGCCACAAGGCTACATTTCTTTTTTTATTCTCCATGGTACTTACAATGAAAGACCGAAGATTTGAGCTTGAACTTCCTGTAGCAGGTGCATCACTAATTTCCCTTATTAAACTTTCAGAGGTGAGTACATACAATCCATTGTCTTCTCTACCAATCCCATTCACCTATCTATTGAAGAGATCCTTAAAGATACAAAAGTCAAGATAGAACGTAGCTACACACCTTAACTCCTTTGTAACTTTAAGACAGATAAAAGATTGTATCTGAACTCAGGAATGCACAACACATTAGTTATCTTGTGACCAGGAAATATATATGCGGACCCTATGTGTCTCACTATAGCTACATCTCATGTGGGTAGACATACTTTTCCTTCTTTAGAATTTCCCAATGTTTTTAGTCAAATAGCATGTCAAGTCTATGTACCGTATGATTGGAAGTTATAGTGCCAATTATCCATTTAGGTTTATCCTAGTGTGGGTATTTAATGAGTCTTGAATTTTAGGGCTTAATTAGTCATGGGTTAGTGACATTAGCTTATTTCAAGCTTAAATTGTAGAATTGGTGGTTGCAGATACTGATTCGTGCCTCTATGACTTAGGCTCTTCTTGATAAAGATGGACTAAGTCTAGAAAAAGTAGGCTAACAAGGAATTGGGGTGAATTCAAAAGATTGATAGCCCCAGTTAAAGGGTTAACCCTAGAGATAGTAATACCCGACTTGAGCCAATTTCACTTGCATTGCATGAACACCCATTTGGGCTTGAGAAAGCCAAATCGGAAAAAGTCACTCAAACTACCGAGAGGTATAGAGTGAGTATGTATGTGTGAAGGTTATATCATGACCCCAATCATAACAAGTTTATCCTAGATTCTTGCTATCCCATTAGATACTTACTTAGGTGGAAGTCACTTCACTAGTGCCTTTTATCACTTGAAAAACTCTCACAAAAATATTGTACATAGATTACTCTCTAGCATTCAATAACATAAAATTAGAATAGAAACAATCATAACTGTGGTTAGAAGTGCAACTAGAAACAACGCGAACAGTTAGATTAGTTTAGAAACCCAACTCCAACACAAATTAACTCCATGTTGAAATTGATCCCGACCTCATCGGGTAAAACTGCATCGATCACTCCTCTCTACTATATAGTCATTTAGGGTTGGAACCGATCATACAGCTAAAGGTACATGAGCTAATCTCTTTTGCCACAAGGCTACATTTCTTTTTTTATTATCCATGGTATTTACAATGAAAGACCGAAGATTTGAGCTTGAACTTCCTGTAGGAGGTGCATCACTAATTTCCCTTATTACACTTTCAGAGGTGAGTACATACAATCCATTGTCTTCTCTACCAATTCCATTCACCTATCTATTGAAGAGATCCTGAAAGATACAAAAGTCAAGATAGAACGTAGCTACACACCTTAACTCCTTTGTAACTTTAAGACAGATAAGAGATTGTATCTGAACTCAGGAATGCACAACACATTAGTTATCTTGTGACCAGGAAATATATATGCAGAACCTATGTGTCTCACTATAGCTACATCTCATGTGGGTAGACATATTTTTCCTTCTTTAGAATTTCCCAATGTTTTTAGTCAAATAGCATGTCAAGTCTATGTACCGTATGATTGGAAGCTATAGTGCCAATTATCCATTTAGGTTTATCCTAGTGTGGGTATTTAATGAGTCTTGAATTTTAGGGCTTAATTATTTATGGGTTAGTGACATTGGCTTATTTCAAGCTTAAATTGTAGAATTGGTGGTTGCAGATACTGATTCGTGCCTTTATGACTTAGGCTCTTCTTGACAAAGATGGACTAAGTCTAGGAAAAGTAGGCTAACAAGGAATTGGGATGAATTCAAAAGATTGATAGCCCCAGTTAAAGGGTTAACCCTAGAGATAGTAATACCCGACTTGAGCCAATTTCACTTGCACTGCATGAACACCCATTTGGGCTTGAGAAAGCCAAATCGGGAAAAGTCACTCAAACTACCGAGAGGTATAGAGTGAGTATGTATGTGTGAAGGTTATATCATGACCCCAATCATAACAAGTTTATCCTAGATTCTTGATATCCTATTAGATACTCACTTAGGTGGAAGTCACTTCCCTAGTGCCTTTTATCACTTGAAAAACTCTCACAAAAATATTGTACTTAGATTACTCTCTAGCATTCAATAACATAAAATTAGAATAGAAACAATCATAACTGTGGTTAGAAGTGCAACTAGAAACAAAGCGAACAGTTAGATTAGTTTAGAAACCCAACTCCAACACAAATTAACTCCATGTTGAAATTGATCCCGACCTCATCGGGTAAAACTGCATCGATCACTCCTCTCTACTATATAGCCATTTAGGGTTGGAACCGATCATACAGCTAAAGGTACATGACCTAATCTCTTTTGCCACAAGGCTACATTTCTTTTTTTATTATCCATGGTACTTACAATGAAAGACCTAAGATTTGAGCTTGGACTTCCTGTAGCAGGTGCATCACTAATTTCCCTTATTACACTTTCAGAGGTGAATACATACAATCCATTGTCTTCTCTACCAATCCCATTCACCTATCTATTGAAGAGATCCTGAAAGATACAAAAGTCAAGATAGAACGTAGCTACACACCTTAACTCCTTTATAACTTTAAGACAGATAAGAGATTGTATCTGAACTCAGGAATGCACAACACATTAGTTATCTAGTGACCAGGAAATATATATGCGGAACCTATGTGTCTCACTATAACTACATCTCATGTGGGTAGACATACTTTTCCTTCTTTAGAATTTCCCAATGTTTTTAGTCAAATAGCATGTCAAGTCTATGTACCGTATGATAGGAAGCTATAGTGCCAATTATCCATTTAGGTTTATCTGTAGGACCAGTTACACTATGTGACACAGCTGCTGCCATGGCAGAACTACTGTTTTCATTCCCTTTTCCCAACATTTGCATGATCTGATTTTATTTCTCATGTGTAATATGAGGAATGCCTCATATAGCAGCTTGAGTAGACTGATTGTGTTACACCCCATATTTTCGTACGTGGAAGTACGCCATAAATAAATTGATGGAAGCTTGGGAAATGAGATGTCACATCTGCATTTTCATACGTTAAAGTTTCGCCGTAAGTTAATCGACGTAAGTTTGGGAATGAGATTATGAGGTTATAAGTATTATGATATTGCAAGCAAGTGATAAGTAAATTTGTGAAGGTTAGAGGGTAAGAAAATCGATGAAAATGAATTTCATCGAAGTTTGGCATTTTGAGATAAAAGACGGCCCGGACTATAAATACCTGATATTTATGGACTAGCATCATATAGGGTACCACATGACCATGATAGTAAGGTGTATAAAGTGTATTAAAAGTGAGTAGTATTTTAACTAAATTGAGATAATTCTTAATTATGTAGATTTTTTTGGTGGAAAATTAACCATATAATTAAGGAAATTGGTGGATAAAAATTGGATAGGCTTAAACCCACCAAAACGTGGCAGCAACCCATGTCTTAAGTGATGACTATTAAATTACAAAACAATGTGTCACATTTGAAGGGAATTGTTGGCCAAGTAAGCCACAAAGTGGGACCCACAAGCTTACAAACTTAAGAGACTTTCTTACCTTATCAATATTGTATACAAAATTGCTAGCTAACAGATGAGGGCTCAAAGTTTTGTTCAAAACTTCATAACATGTCCAGAACGTGAGAATTGGCATTTTGGCTTCTTTGGACTTTAGACATTCAAGTAGTAATTTGATAATGATTTCCTATGGCAAAGGTTACAAAACAAAGAGAATTCATAACATCCACAAGAATTCCAACGGTAGCAACCAAAATTCCAACGAGATTTTTTAGTGCCTTAGCAACATGAGATTTTTCGATTCTAAGGGAGTATGGTGCAACCTTTTTCAAGAATATCATACGAATTTTTCCCTACTCCAGGTATGTTTAAGGCTAAGCCCTTCTTTCATTTTGACATGATCCCGTCATTACATAAGTTTGATAACGAGGTATAAAGTACAATTCATATTCCGGAGTTTACGTATATTTTTCTAGTCTCGCAAGTTATGTATATTTTCCTAGTTTTGTAAGTTACAATATTCTCCTTATCGAGACTTCATATTCAGTTTGAGTATTTTCTTCTTCCAGTCAAGAGAGCAAAGAGTTTATATTTACAGTATTAAAATTATTTTCACTACCATCGAGCTATAATCGATGGGCAGGCCCCTATTGGGCAACCTCTGATCAGATGGTAAGTTATATACCGAACCTAGTGTGGCCGAGCGCCTATGAGCGAGCCTAGTTGGTCGAGATACAGAGCCTAGTATGGACGAGCGCCTATGAGCGAGCCTACTACGGCAGAGCAGTTATTCAGTTTTATATATATATATATATATATATATATATATACCGAGCCTTATAGGGCCGGACAACTATTTTACTTATTATATTGAGAGAATTGAGTCAGTCATGTAAGCATATCATTAGATTATCTTTGACTTCCAGCTACCTGCAGTTATTATATTATCAATTCAGTTTCAGCTTTCAGTATACTACCTTACATACTCGGTACATTATTCGTACTGACGTCCATTTTGCCTGGGGACGCTGCATTTCATGCCCGCAGGTCCTGATAGACATGTCGAGAGCCCTCCAAGTAAGCAAAAGATGTTGGTGCACTCCATTTGCTCCGGAGTTGCTTATTTGGTCAGTATAATTAGGACATGTATTGATTGGTATGGCGGGGCTCAATCCCAACCTTTATGATACTTATGTACTCTTAGAGGCTTGTAGACAGATGTCATGTATACGAATACTTGTATGGCCTTGTCGGCCTATGTTTAGAATTTATAAATGATTATGTTAGCCTATTAGGCCCGTATGTCACGAGTATATGATGATGTAATGAGAAAGATACGTTACATTGGTACCCGGTTGAGTAAGGTATCGGGTGCCCGTCGCGGCCCATCAGTTTGGGTCGTGACAAAAGTGGTATCAGAGCAGTTCTATCCTAGGGAGTCTACAAGCCGTGTCTAGTAGTGTCTTTTTTATGGGTGTGTCGTGCACCACACTTATAAGTAGGAGGCTTCAAGGCATTTAAGATTTTCACTCTTTCTTCTTACTCTAGATCGTGTGTTAGAGCTCAGTCATAGGAATTCAAATTCCTAAATCCTATTCGTAATAAGGCGATACCTATATCCAGAAAGAAGGTTGGAAAGAGAGATAGTTGAGAAAAAGCTGAGTCAAAGGAATTGAATTTTTATATGATGCCTACGGTAAGTAAATGTGAGGTCTCCAGCAGATCATGTGCGTACTGAATGGTGTGATCTTCGTGATAAGAATCCTTAAGGAAAGAACGCCTATCCATCTTTATGGTGAAGGACAATGAGAGATTAATAAGATAAGTACAAGTTTCAGTAAGTAAAAGGAGCAAGGTGAAAAAGGGTACGAGGTACCCAGTTAATGAAGGTTAACAGCGTTTATAATTGAGGCCGAGAAACATAAGCTTTTTGAGTTATATTCAATAGTAACAGAGGTATATATATTTGGTCGCACCCATTCCAGATATGCCCTATGGGGTTTAACAGAAGTAGTATAAGAAGATGTGATGGATGATTTGTTTGCGTCAATTGACATTTTCGAAGGACATTGCAAATGTTCTAATAGATCTCTTTATGAGCCACCCAGATGGTACACTCTAAAATAGTACAGCTAGATTTAAGTACTAAAAAGACATGCACTATAAGCCTTGAGGGGATATATACTACCTTAGTGTGGCTCGCGTCCCTAGTAAAGCGAGAATGTTAAGCAACTTGAAGAGCCACTGGATGGAGCAAAGGGAAGCTGAAAGCAAATGAATGTCCTGTTTGAGTTTTCAGAATAAAGTGGTGAGCATAAATGTTAGCAGGAAATAAGAAAAGAGTTAATGAAGCATTATGAGTAAGATGTGGTACATGGATGACAACGGTCGATCAAAAGATGACAATATTACAAAATCTATAGTCAAGGGAGGGAAGACACGAGGGATGACAGGCCTTAGGACAACAAAAGAGTATAGGCCATACAGTTACATCCTCATTTCGAGAAATAAGTTCGCGACACTAACGTGATTCAGAAGAAAATGTTAGACCTAGAGTAATAGAAGTCAACATAGACTGGTGGAAAAAGATAAACTAAACACGAATTAGGGACTGAGTGATTTGATGGTGGTCGGCATCATGAGAACTTCATATTGCATTATGGCAATAATAGAATGGACCACAGAGGAAGATTCATGAGAAACTCAGAGAATGGTTATTCAGGAAAACGCTTCCCTAAAGCAAGCAATGTGAGCAAAGTTAAGCTTAAGGGATTGTATGTGCCAGTTACACTAAGTATCACCCTCGTGAGTGAGGAGTTTTGTTATCCTTGGTATAGAAGGATTGCCGCAAGGCGAGTAAGGGTCATCGATGATGTGAAAAGACGCCAAAGATGAAGAGCTAACACATCTATAGGTAGATCCTCGTGGCTTCAACTCTTATCATTCCCCTAAAGGGGGGAATATGGAGTGATATGGTGTTAAGTCAGAATTAAGTGGTTCTAGTAGTTACGAAATGGTAAAGGAAGAATGCAATAAAAATAAGAAAGGGATGAGATTGCACCATTCAAAGCCTACAGATAGGCTACGATCCCAGAACATTATGCAAACACAACGTCAAGGAGAATAAGTGAGGCGTTCCTACCCGGAATGTTATTGATAAAGAAGGAGCCAGTACGAGACATAAGTTAAGACAAAGGAAATAACTTAAGAAAGATTATGATTAATATTGATATGAGAATGGGCCAATGAGTAGTTAGTAATTGGTCAGGAAGATCCCAGTTATGGCTAAACAAGAGGTTACAGACGAGTCATCAGATCGTGTAAGATAAACATAGTAGAACCCAACATGGAGAATTCAGCCTCGAAGAATATCATTATAATACTCAAAGATATATATTCAAACAAGAGTCGGGGTAGTTAGAGTTACCGTATGAGTGTTACGGGGATAAAAGAAAGTGCCACTAGGAAGATAGTCAAAAGATCAGTTTAGAAGCAACCATACAAGCACAAGGGCATGTAAATAAGCAACTACGGATGATTATAGGCAAGTAAGGACATCAAAAAGGTCCGTAATAAGCCCACAACTTTACGAGAGTCAAGGGTTCTCCCTAAGTACTACAATGAAAGACTAGATGAGGAAATAAAGAAGAAGGCTTCAACCAAAGCACAACGACCTAAAAAGGAAAGGGTCGTGTAACAAGTGTCTCACAACAACATTGTAAGCACTACAAAGGAAAGTGGCTCCTACCGTGGTTAGTGAACGGGAAGAAAAAAAAATTAAAAGTAAAAATTCAAAGGTCATATGAGGTTCATGAAAACTATAGCATGTGTGGGAACCAAGATAAGCTAAGTATGCACGCAACAAGGGGGGCAGGAAGACCAGGAAAGGAAATAGCTTACATTGAAGAAAGCTAAGAAGGAACAAAAGAAATTATTCGATCAATGATCCCGAGTTGGTTACGTTATGAACGCACTTAAGAGTTTGGAGTCTTATACCTTCACCATATACAGCCATAGAATATTCTGGTCTACGTAAAAAGAAAGAATTGAGTCCAGGTCATAAATGAAGGATTGAATTGTTAAAGGATTTTATCATAAACATCCCTCAGTGCCTATGAAAGGCTAAAGTAATAACTAATACCAGGAGCTGCAGGTCGGAGGATATCTTAAGCCTACGTAGAGGCTGATCATAAAGAAGAGGAGACTAAAGAGTTACATCGACTAAGAAAAACAGGAGGGACCAAGAGAATTGTAAACCTCAGGATCACTCTTAAGTAGCGGAGGTATAAGGAAGATAGTACCGTAGCCATATTTTATAATAACTCTATGATGAAGCTAACTGAAGAGTACCAGCCTCATAAGAAGTAAGTACGAAGCTCCAACCGGATCGTGTATGCACCAGATGTGTAAGAATTATAATAGAGCTTCAAGTTATGGACGTCAATTATAACTATATGGAAGAGAGGTCATGAAAGAGATAGAAGATACGATGCGAGATTTTAAGGTAAGTAAGGCAAAGGTGAACAGCGTACGAGATACTCAAAGGCAGAATATGTGAATAGTCCATGCCTCGGATAGAAGGATATAAGTGTCGGGATTCAATATCTAGGAATGATAGCGGCATAGTCAGTGGCATATCTCATAGCCTATGGTTTCTAGGTATCGAGGAGTCTAACTAAGACAATAAATAAGCGTTAGAGACGATGTTATGTCTCGCTTGATGTCCCAGAATGACATAAGGAAATATGTGATGCAAGCAAGTTGAAAGTATACAAGTAATATAAATAGAGTTGTGTAGGTCGCAAGCCATTGTATGATGAAGCGACAAGGTTCTAGAAGACAAGAGTAAGGATTAAAAAAAAGGGGGGCGAGTGAGAAGGTAACGAAAATGGATAAGTCCTCGGGATTAAGCTTATGAAAACAAGAAGGGCAAATGGTTTCTCTAAATTATACAAAACTCACTATAGCCTAAATGAACTCAAAGGAATCTAAGACTAATAGCATTTAGAATGCCACCCTGGTAATAGAATGAGGGTGTAATTATGATAGATAAAAGATGACGTTTGGGCCCTAGCCTCAAGAAATTCCGACCATAAGTCATGGTGTGAGAAAGAGTCCTAAAAGAAAAGTTCCCTAGCCTTTGAAATTATTTCATGGAACAATTGCCTAGATGGAAAGGAGAGTACTAAAGTATTCAGAAGACATAAGTCATGAAAATAATAAGTGCATTATTCAACACACGAGGACGAATGTTCGAAAGGGGGAATGATGTTATACCCCATATTTTCGTACGTGGAAGTATGCCATAAATAAATTGATGGAAGCTCGGGAAATAAGATGTCACATCCGCATTTCCATACGTTAAAGTTTCTTCGTAAGTTAATCAACGTAAGTTTGGGAATGAGATTATGAGGTTATAAGTATTATGATATTGCAAGCAAGTGATAAGTAAATTTGTGAAGGTTAGAGGGTAAGAAAATCGATGAAAACAAATTTCATCCAAGTTTGGCATTTTGAGATAAAATACGGCCCGGACTATAAATACCTGATATTTATGGACTAGCGTCATATAAGGTACTACATGGCCATGATAGTAAGGTGTATAAAATGTATTAAAAGTGAGTAGTATTTTAACTAAATTGAGATAATTCTTAATTATGTTGATTTTTTTGGTGGAAAATTAACCATATAATTAAGGAAATGGGTGAATAAAAATTGGATAGGCTTAAACCCACCAAAACGTGGCAGCAACCCATGTCTTAAGTGATGACTATTAAATTACAAAACAATGTGTCACATTTGAAGGGAATTGTTGGCCAAGTAAGCCACAAAGTGGGACCCACAAGCTTACAAACTTAAGAGACTTTCTTACCTTATCAATATTGTATAAAATATTGCTAGCTAACGGATGAGGGCTCAAAGTTTTATTCAAAACTTCATAACATGTCCAGAACGTGAGAATTGGCATTTTGGCTTCTTTGGACTTTAGACATTCAAGTAGTAATTTGATAATGATTTCCTATGGAAAAGGTTACAAAACAAAGAGAATTCATAACATCCACAAGAATTCCAACGGTAGCAACCAAAATTCCAACGAGATTTTTTAGTGCCTTAGCAACGTGAGATTTTTCGATTCTAAGGGAGTACGGTGCAACCTTTTTCAAGAATATCATACGAATTTTTCCCTAATCCAGGTATATTTAAGGCTAAGACCTTCTTTCATTTTGACATGATCCCGTCATTACATAAGTTTGATAACGAGGTATAAAGTACAATTCATATTCCGGAGTTTACGTATATTTTTCTAGTGTCGCAAGTTATGTATATTTTCCCAGTTTTGTAAGTTACAATATTCTCCTTATCGAGACTTCATATTCAATTTGAGTATTTTCTTCTTCTAGTCAAGAGACCAGATAGTTTATATTTACTTTATTAGAATTATTTTCATTACCATCGAGCTATAATCGATGGGCAGGCCTCTATTGGGCAACATCTGATCAGATGGTAAGTTATATACCAAACCTACTGTGGCCGAGCGCCTATGAGCGAGCCCAGTTGGTCGAGATACAGAGCCTAGTATGGCCGAGTGCCTATGAGCGAGCCTACTACGGCAGAGCAGTTATACAGTTATATATATATATATATACCGAGCCTTATAGGGTCGGACAACTATTTTACTTATTATATTGAGAGAATTGAGTCAGTCAAGTAAGCATATGATTAGATTATCTTTGACTTCCAGCTACCTGCAGTTATTATATTATTAGTTCAGTTTCAGCTTTCAGTATACTGCCTTACATACTCGGTACATTATTCGTACTGACGTCCTTTTTGCCTGGGGACGCTGCGTTTCATGCCTGCAGGTCGTGATAGACAGGTCGAGAGCCCTCAAAGTAAGCGGAAGATGTTGGTGCGCTCCATTAGCTCCGGAGTTACTTATTTTGTCAGTATAATTAGGACACGTATTGATTGGTATGGCGGGGCTCAGTCCTCACCTTTATGATACTTATGTACTCTTAGAGGCTTGTAGACATATGTCATGTATACGAATACTTGTATGGCCTTGTCGGCCTATGTTTAGAATTTATAAATGATTATGTTGGCCTATTAGGCTCGTATGTCACGAGTATATGATGATATAATGAGAAAGATACGTTACATTGGTACTCGATTGAGTAAGGTACCGGGTGCCCGTCGCTGCCCATCAGTTTGGGTCGTGACAGATTGTTAGGAGAGTTTGACACTTTTAAAGAGACTGATGGATTTCCAGAAGTTGTTGCATGGTTGATTGGAGTCCCACATGTTCCTCCAGTAGGATTGCTAGAAAAATGATTATCTCTAGCATATGAAACTGTGTTTGCTAAGGAGAATTTCTTCTTAGGCTTGGAACCTGAGGAATATCCATGGAGCTTATAGCATGTCTCCCTAGTATGACCTTTGAAATTACAGTAGTCACAATATATCTGGTTTTTTCTCTGTTCAAAGTTGTTGTTAGTGTATGGGACTCCCTTGTTACTGAATAAAGCTGGATTAGAATTCAGAGTACCATGAGGATAGGAACTAGTTATGTTAGTGAATTGAGCTTGATTGGGATGACCTCGTTGGTTAATAGAACAGTTCCTTCATGAACTTCAGATACATTAGTGGTATGATTAGCTAGAGATCTTCTACTTTTTCTAAGATTATCATAGAGTATGATTTGTTTATGGAAGAGATTGGAGACATATTCAGAATTTGATTACTAGATTATGCATATGACTCATTCAGTCCCATTAAGAACTGCAATATAATCTGATATTCAAAGTGTTCCACATATCTTTTAGATTCTTCACATCCACACCCAAGTGTCGCGCCCCCCTTTTTCCATCTTCGTAGCGGAAGTCAGGGTTTCGACATTCAATGGGACAACTCGTTTCCTTTTTGGAAAGGGATATGGAAGTTGAAGAGTCGCCACCTAACGGATTTGAGGTATGTTAGGGCACCTATTACAAATAACTCATAGGAAACCGGTTGGTGTTACCAGATATTGGGTAAGGGCTTGAAATTACCTTGACGGAAAGGTGTTAGGCACCCCTCGAAGTCAACAACGGTGGTTCCCGGCCAAATTCATTTTGTGAATTGCTCGTTTAACATATAAGCAGTCTAAACACTCATATGTATATAAAACAATAAGGGAAATCCTAAGTTTGTTAGCCTATAGTATCACATCTGTACAATACCGGGTAATCCTTCCTTAGCTGAGGGGTTACACGTGGCATTACAGGTCATCATATATTTTTACTACCCAATTACCCTCCCCTTAGCGATTATATAAGCGATTTTAATTAAACAACCTCTAAGCGTGCATTACCTGTCCTTTTCTTGTGGCCCTGGAGGTGTTTAGGACCTCTAATTTTAGGCAGTTCTAGACTCTCCTATGGTGCTCAAAAGGGAAAATCTAAGCGACAACAAAGAACAGACAGAACTATCAAGTAAGAAATAAGTTAAAGGGGCTCATGTTTACCTCCACAAATAAGCAGACAATTAGCACGTCACAAACAACAGATTTCAGATATTTCAGAAAGGTCTTAGAGTAGGATATCTAGGTGAGCATGACAACCAAAGAATATGCAGCATTGTATTAAGACGAAATGATAGAGACCTAATCAGTTTGCTTACTGATTTTAGAACCTGTTGAGCCTGGGCAGTTTACAAATAAGTAAAGCAGAATTTTACAATTTTTACAAGAACTTAATTATCTAGAGGCTTGCCTATGCATAGATCAGTAATGTCCTATAACACGTTGTCTAAAATGCAATCAGAGTTTTGGAAATCGATTAAAGGAAAGCAGACTGTTTAAATTTATTAAGTCCTATAGGCATGCTGGTTGAGGTGTTGAATGTTGCATTACAGAACTGTTCATACACACTTATCTATATAACGTCTAAGTGTTGAGGATTGTTTTTAAACACTTTTCTATCGACAAGACAGTTGTTGATAGTTTAAAGCGAATACAATCCTAAGGCAGGATTTCTAATGCACATAGAGAATTGTCATTTTATTAGGCAGAATTATATCAGTAACTTAATAACATGATTTCTAGGTGGTCATGATCATGTAAAAGCACAATCTCGTGCCAAATGATGCAATGGGCCTACAACATGTTTTCTAGTATGCCAAGCAAAACAAGTAAACATAATGATCCTAAGGCATGATTTCTAATGCAGGTAACATAACAAACCTATGGCATGATTTCTAACACAAATAAACATAGTAAACCTAAAGGCATGATTTCTACCCGGTTTCCCTCACAAAATTCATATAAGAATCCCTCCCTTTTTTACTAATTTTCCCAATATCTGTTTACAAAGGTTATTATTATAGACCAGAAATGAATGAATTACATAATAAATATAAGTTATGTTATAGGGAGCCTGAAATAGGCCCAAAGTGAACCTGGGAATACCAGACCCTCAAAATATCAAAGATGCTGTCACGACCCAAAACCGGTCCCGGTCGTGATGGCACCTAACGACGAGGTTAGGCAAGCCAACGAACAACAATAACAATAATAATGCGGAATACAATAACAATATGGGGTGAGGCCGAAAATAAGCTGAGCCACAGCTAGGCCCAATATATACAACCCCAAATTACCAACATAACTACAACAAGTGTGTGCCAGGACTAGTGTCACAATGTCAACGGGCGGCTACATAGATACAACAGCAGAAATACATGTCCAAAATATACAAGCCGCAGTGTGGAACAAAAGACTGAGCAAAATGAAACTAGAAGGCTCCAGAGGTG
>ML287768.1:0-20418 GCA_005239495.1 Nicotiana undulata | reverse complement strand
TTAAATTATTGCAATTTGGCCAAAGAACCAAGCCGAACGGGCCCGGGACTGGTCTATTGAAACCACACTATTTTTGCTCAAATTTGCCAGTTTCCGCACCTGCGGACTTTTAGTCGTAGGTGCGGTATCGCAACAGCGAAAAATTACACCGCAACAGCGGCATTTTGCGCACCAGCGACTAAGGATTCGCAGGTGCGGAGTCGCACCAGCGAAAAAAATTTCGCACCTGCGGTCCTTCGTCCAAATTTTCACTGCCCAGGATTGTTTCACAGTTTTCAATTTGAACATTGATTTGGGAGACCAATTTGTACTCAAGAGTTCCAGATTAGTAAACCCATTGTCATTTAACTTCATTTATTCTCGAATCAAATTTCAATGTTCTCGATTTCCCCTCGTTTACCTTACCCGAACACTTTTCGAGCACATGCCTATTAATCTCTCCTTACACGACTTCACAACTAGTTTAAATCTCTACGCTCAACCAATCCTCACCCCTCTACTCTAGTTGCAAGCTATTAGACCAAAGAAAATAAATATTGAGACAGAGTCATTCTACACAATTTACATGGCCATGGATGGTCCGAGAAGGACAATAATGTATGCACAATCAACTAGAGATGAAGGAAAAGATTAGGAGAGAAATTTACCTAATTTCTCGTGGGTTAGTGGGTGAAGATTTAGGGTGTGAAGGAGAGGAGTGAACTGCTGCCTCTATGCTTGAAAACTTAAGAATTAGAATTGACCTGGGGATGTTGTAATTTAAGATGCACAGATGGGAGACTTCTGCGTCTGCGGTCAATGTTCCGCACCTGCATGACCGCAGGTGCGAATATTTGGTCGCACCAGCGATTCCAATCGCACCTGCGATTTGGAGAGACGCTCCCGCGTGACCGCGCCTGCAGCCAAATGACCGCAGGTGCGAGAAGACCTGGGTTCTGCCTACACTCTTTCTGTGTGAGTATGCAATTGCATATTGGCGTAGCATGTCAAATGTGCGATCGCACATGTGAAACTGGGCGTCGCAAACTGAGGCAGTGTTGCCCAGTGATTTTTTTGGTGCTTCTTTTGCACTGCGTTTGGCCCCTCCGTATCCTAAACCTGCTCAAATCAACTCCAAAAAATATGAAACTTGGCGGATTTGTTAGAAATAAAATAAGAAGCTATTTTAAAAGGAAAATTTTCAAAAATGACTCAAAAATATTTTGAACCACGATGGGTTGCCTGCCACCAAGCGCCGCATTTAACGTCGTGGCACGATGCGAACCAACTTTTACCGCTTTTCTCGCCACTTTGACGATATGAACTGAGCACCTAGCTTGGAATCAATCTTGTGACCACGGGCGATGGGGGGGTGGTAAAAAAATGACTGAGCCAAGCCTTAATTTCTTCATTTTGCATTTCTTGGCCCGTATGTGAGGAATGTCATTTTGCCTCTTTTGTTCTTCAAATTGCAAGATGTATGGCATGAATATTTTCTCCTCGCAATACTCCAAGGGCTCATGTAGTTCAACTTCCGTTTCACCACACAATTCCAAAGTCGAGAAATGCTTGGAATGTGCCTTCAAACTCCCCACTTGCAATTTTTCTTCAATTTTGACTTCCTCATTTTCCTCCGGAATTGAGTCAAACTCAACCAAATTTTCAATCACCACGGTTGACTAAAGTTCCATATTTTTGTTGACATCCGGAATTTTCATGGAGTCGGTTGGCGGATGTTCAAGGCTTGATTCCTCAAAGTAACACTCATCCTCGCCCTCAGTTATGGACTCTTCTTGACTTTCATCCACACTTGCGACTTGAGATACATGATGGGTTTCCATCAATGCTTGCAATTGATCCTCCAAAGTGCGGATGTGTTCATCATTCTGAGCTACATTACATTTCAAGCCTTCGAGCGCGAGGTAGTGCTTTTCCTCATTTTCCAGAATGGCCTCCAACATATGCATCATCCTCTCATTTTGAGCATTTGAGAGTTCTTCTTGGTTTTGTTCAAGTGCCAAGGATTCAACTTCTTGGTTGTCACTCACGTCCAAGGCTTTTTGAGCCCTTGAAGCTTCAATCATTGCGTCCATTTGTGAGTGCAACCTTTCAAGTACCAAATCATTTTGGAGATTGGTCTCCAAAAGTTCCTCCAAGGCATGTTGCTCATGGTTTCCTTTTTCAAGTAGACATTCCAACATGAGCTTGAACTCTCCATTGCTATTATGCTCAAATTCCTCCACTTCATTGCCCCTAAAATTTCCATCACAAAAAGTAGATTCATCATAGTGGGGGCTCGGGGAAGGGACGGACAAATACAAACAATCATACACATGACCATTTTGGCCACCACACCTATCACAAATACTCCACTCATGGGTTTGAAATTGTGCGCACAATTCATTCTCGGGAGAATTTAAACAATTTTTCCACGAGTGTGGTCCTCCACAATAAGGACAAGGGTCATCAAAATATGAACAACTACCATCTGACCAATATTCATTATATGATGCCATATATTATTTTTATGAAAAATCAAGAAAATAAACAAGAAAAATTAATTATACCAATATTCACAAATTTGGATCAAAGCACTCAAGCTTACTTCTCCAACAACCAATAACCTAAGTTACGCCTATTGTTCCCCGGCAACGGCGCCAAAATTTGATACGCTCAATTTACACCTTAAAAGAATGTAAGCGATCGTTGTCAAATATAGTAACCCAACAAGGTTGGGGTCGAATCCCACAGAGAACAATATGAGGGCGTTTAGGAATGCTAGAGAATTATCACTTATCGTGCAGTGCCAAACAAATACGATTTTGGGTTTTTGATAATTGTTTATAACTAAATGCGAAAATATAAACTAACCTAGAAAGCACTTAAAATGATAATTGGCAACAAGTATCGATGCTTCGGGTATTACACTCGAGTAACGATCCAATGTATTTCACGATTTTACAAATATGAGCGGGTAATGTTAATTAGCCACGGATAACATTTCTTAATTAGCTTTTCCCAAAGACTAACAAGACTTCCTAATTGAATTATCCCTAACCCAATTAGGAGATTAAGCACTTCCGAGTTTGGCTACAAGTAGTTCAATCCTATCCCTAGGTAGAATCTATAAAATGAGGGTTAAAGCCTCAAGTTCTTGTTAATTAATCTTTCCCAACCCCAAATAATCTTTTCCAAAACTAATTCGGAGTTAATGGGCGAGTCCTAGGGTTAGCTAATCCCTTTGGAAACATTAAAGAACAAGAATAATTAAAATAACAAACACCCACTTCACAAATATATGAAAATCATTCAATACATAAGCACAACAAGGTATTTAATCCACACTTTAAATATGAATATTCCCATAAACCATATTCCAGTGTTGGAAAAATACTACACACTTAGATATACAATACAAAATAAAGAAATGAAGAAATAAACATAAATGGGTAAAGAAAAATTCACCACAATTTCGAAATCTACAACTCCAAAGTGTGTGTTCAAACCCACAAATCAATACTTGTTCTTCTCTACTCAAAATATATTTACAAAACTCAAAATATGTTCCAAGATATTATTTTTCTGCCAAAGATTCCCTAAAATGGCTGCTAGGTCGAGTACATACGAGTTGAGTTTGGGAAAATGTGATTTTACACTTTTGTCCAGATTTGATGCCCGACTACCGCACCTGCGGAAGATTCATCGCAGGTGCGATTCCGCTGGGATGGAATATTTCTCGCAGGTGCGTGTTCTGAGTTTTGTCACTTTTTCGCAGGAGCGGATGTCTGGTCGCACCTGCGGTTTCGCAGGTGCGGGAATTTCACTCGCAGGTGCGAGATTAGGCTGGTTTGACTTCCATCGTAATTGCAGACATTTGGTCACACCTGCGGTTCCGCAGGTGCGAGTCTTGTATGCCTGAGCTGGCTTTGCAGGGGCGACAATTCTTCGCAGGCACGAGGTCGCGCTTGCGAGATAAAATCTACAGGTGCGGAATCACTGAAGCCTTTCATGCACTTTTTCACCGCTTTTTGTCCAACTTTCATTCCAATCCAACACCAACGTTCATAGCATCATTTCCCTGAAAATTGAGCAATTATACACTAAAAACGACCTCAAGTTATCAATTAACAATACAAAATCTAATGAGAAAAGGCTAAAATGAGTGGTAAAATCACCACTCATCACCCGATAATACAAGTCATAAGCTCTACGAATCTTCTACAACTTCTAAATACGACTTCCTGGAACACACGCGTGGTGTATATATATTTTGGGTTGGGTTGTACAGGCATGCATATGCTTTATTTCCATGTCAAGCTATCATCAGGCTTAACTGTTTAAAATTTGTAAACGTTGACTTGTTTAATCAGGCGGGAAAGGCAACACTTAGTGTAATTTGTGTTGGCTTGCCTAACTCTGTTGTTGGGCACCATCACGACCCGGATTAGGAGTTTGGATCGTGACAACGTGGTATCACAACACTAGGTTCACGTAAGTCTCACGAGTCACGGGCAGGCCCAGTAGAGTCTTGCGGATCGGTGCGGAGACGTCTGTACTTATCTTCAGGAGGCTATGGGGTGTTAGGAAACTTCCCTGTATTCATGTCCTGTCGTGCAATCTATGATGTACTCAAACTTATTCTTCTATTCTCTCACAGATGGTGAGGACGCGTGCATCCGATGCTTCTGGCCCAGGAGATGCCGCTGCCCTCGCCGCCCGAGGTCGGGGTAGAGGCAGGGGTAGAGCACCTGCTCCAGGCAGGGGACGAAGGTGTCCCAGAGCCACACCAGTGGCACCACCAGAGGACTCTATTATGGAGGAGCAGGATGAGGTGCCTCCAGTAGCACCTGCTCCAGTGGATTTCATGTTGGGATCAGGCTTCCAAGAGGTCATGGGCCGTATGCTGAGATTCATGGACACTATGTCTCAGGCTGGTTCATTCCCAGACGACCCTGCTACTTATCAGACGGGAGGGGGAGTCCAGACTCCTACCGGTCAGGCCAAAGGTCAGGCAGCAGCAGCACGTCATATCTCGGGCACACCGCCTGTGGGAGGGATTCAGCCCGTAGTAGCAGCCCCAGAGCCCAGGCCAGTTGCAGAGGGTGACGAGCAGAAGATGTTGGATAGATGGACCCGACTTTGCCCTCCAGTATTCGGGGGTGAGCGGGGAGAGGATGCTCAGGATTTTATTGATAAGTGCAGGGACAGACTGCACAACATGAGGATTTTGGAGTCCCATGGAGTGCATTTCACCACATTTTAGTTAGAGGGCAGAGCTCGTAGGTGGTGGTAGTCATATATTCTCAGCAGGCCAGCAGATTCTCCTCCAGTCACTTGGGATTAGTTTGCTCAGCTATTTCTAGATAGATACATTCCACCTTCTAAGAGGGAGAAGCTACGGGGTCAGTTTGAGCGACTAGAGCAGGGGCAGATGCCAGTGATCGATTATGAGGCTAGGTTTTCCGAGTTATCTCGCCATGCCCTTATGATATTGCCCACTGATGCCAAGAGGGTGTGGCGGTTTGTGGAAGGCTTGCATCCATCTATTAGGGCCTCTATGGAAAGAGAGGTAGAGATTGGTACCCCATACCAGCTTGTAGTCGAGATAGCTCGACGGATTGAGGGTTACCGTATGAGGAGCAAGGAGCAGGGTCAGCCAGGTCAGCAGGACAAGAGGGCCAGGTTCACAGGTGACTTCAGGGGTGCTCCAGCTAGGGGAAGAGGTCAATTCGGAGGGAGCCAGCTCAGCAGGCCTTCATATTCAGCACCTCCACTACCTCCCAGGGGTATTCAGCGAGGCCTCAGTTTAGTGTCATGCCAGAGCGCTCTTACCATCCACCAGCCACCCAGAGTGCACCCAGTAGTTATTCCTGTCATCAGAGATCCTCTAGCTCCTATTTCAGTGCCTTACCAGAGGGTTCACACCGCCCTCCGACTATTCAGGGTTCTTCCTCTTTCAGGCAGCGGGCTGTAGCACCAGGAGGTTGTTTCGAGTGTGGGGAGTCGGGTCATACGTGGAGGTATTCTCCCAGGTATCGGGGCAAGGCAGTGCAGCAGAGTTATGAGCCTAGGAGTTCAGCACCAGCGGTCCGGCCACCTCGAGGTGGAGGGCTGGTCGGTAGGGGTCATCCTAGAAGGGGAGGCCAGCCATGAGGAGGTCAGTTAGTTCTTGTTCACTCTGGGGGAGTTTAGTCTTCAGGAGCCTCAGCCAAATTTTTTACGCCATTCCGGCTAGATGAGATGCAGTGGCCTAAGATGCCGTAATCACAGGTATTATCTCAGTATGTGGTAGGGAGGCTTCGGTACTATTTGATCCAGGATCCACGTATTCATATGTTTTCGTACTATTTTCTCATTTTCTAGATATCCCTCGTGAGTCCTTGAGTTCTCCTATATATGTGTCCACTCCCGTGGGCGATTATGTGGTGGTAGACCGAGTCTACCGGTCTTTTGTGGTCACTTTCTGCGGTTTCGATACCAGAGCAGATCTTTTATTATTGGATATGATTGATTTTGAGGTTATCCTAGGCATTGATTAGCTATCTCCTTATCATGTTGTGTTAGATTGCCATGCCAAGACAGTCAGTTTAGCCATGCCCGAGTCGCCTAGACTAAAGCGGAGAGGTTCTTCAGTTAGTGCCTCCGGCCGGGTCATTTCCTTCATAAAGGCTCAGCATATGGTCGAGAAGGGTTTTTTGGCTTACCTTGCTTATGTGCGGGACACCACCGCCGAGTCTCCTACCATTTATTCAGTGCCTATTGTTCGAGAGTTTCCGGATGTGTTTCCTTCAGATCTTCCAGGCATGCCTCCAGATCGAGATATTGACTTCTGTATTGATTTGGCTCCAGATACTCAGCCTATTTCCATTTCCCCGTATCGTATGGCTCCTAAGGAGCTGAAAGAGTTAAAGGAGCAACTTGAGGAGTTGTTGGCTAAGGGGTTCATCAGGCCGAGTGTGTCGCCGTAGGGTGCTCCAGTCCTATTTGTGAAAAAGAAGGATGGGTCTATGCGAATGTGTATTGATTACCGCCAGCTGAATAAGGTTACTATTAAGAATAAGTATTCTCTACCGCGCATCGATGATTTATTTGACCAGTTACAGGGTGCTCGTGTGTTTTCCAAGGTTTATTTGAGATCGGGTTATCATCAGTTGAAGATTCAGGCTTCAGATGTTCCGAAGACTGCATTTCGTACCAGATATGGACATTATGAGTTCCTAGTGATGTCCTTTGGTTTAACTAATGCCCAATCAGCATTCATGGACTTGATGAATAGGGTATTCAGGCCATATATTGATTCCTTCATCATCGTCTTCATTGATGGCATCTTGATTTATTCGCGGAGCGTAGGTGAGCATGAGCAGCATTTGAGAGTTCTGCTTCAGACCTTGCGAGCACAGAAGCTATATGCTAAGTTCTCCAAGTGCGAGTTCTGGTTAGATTCCGTGGCATTTTTAGGGCATGTGGTGTCTGGAGAAGGTATCAAGGTTGATCCTCAGAAGATTGAGGCGGTTCAGAGTTGGCCGCGTCCTACTTCAGCTTCAGAGATCAAGAGTTTTCTAGGTTTAGCAGGCTATTACCGTCGATTCGTGGAGGGATTCTCCTCTATTGCAGCCCCACTGACCAAATTGACTCAGAAGAATGCCCCGTTTTGGTGGTCCGACAAGTGTGAGGTGAGCTTTCAGAAGCTCAAGCCAGCTTTGACCTCAGCACCAGTTCTGTCATTGCCTTCCGATTCTGGGGTGTATACTGTGTATTGCGACGCTTCACGCGTCGGGTTGGGATGTGTGTTGATGTAGGATGGCAGGTTTATTGCTTATTCTTCGCGATAGTTGAAGGTTCATGAAAAGAATTATCCTGTACACTACTTAGAGTTGGCGGCGATTGTTCATGCCTTGAAGATTTTGCGGCACTATTTGTATGGTGTGTCATGTGAGGTCTACACTGATCACCGCAGTTTGCAGCACTTATTCAAGAAGAGGGACCTTAATTTGAAGCAGCGGAGATGGATTGAGTTGTTAAAAGATTATGATCTCACTATTTTGTATCACCCGGGCAAGGCGAATGTAGTAGCAGATGCTTTGAGCAGGAGGGCAGCGAGTATGGGTAGCTTGGCCTACATTGCAGCTGAAGAGAGACCTTTAGCCTTGGACATTCAGTCCTTGGCCAATCGCGTTGTAAGATTGGACCTTTCGGAGCCTCGTCGAGTTTTGGCTCATGTAGTTACTCAGTCTTCATTGTTGGGGGAGATTAAGGCTCGACAGTTTGATGATCCCTGCCTTGCAGAGCTTCGGGATACGGTGGTCTAGGGCAAGACCAAGGAGGTTACTTTGGGCGAGGATGGTGTCTTGAGGCTCCAGGGCCATTTATGTGTTCCTAATATTGATGGCTTGAGGAAGAGAATTTTAGAAGAGGCCCACAGTTCTCGGTATTTTGTTCATCCGGGTGCGACGAAGATGTACCGTGATTTGAAGCAGCACTACTGGTGGGGGCGGATGAAGAAGGACATTTTTCAATATGTGGCCAGGTTTCTTAATTGTCAGCAGGTTAAGTACGAGAACCAGAGGCCAAGGGGCTTGTTTCAGCAGATGTCCATTCCTCAGTGGAAATGGAAGCGCATCACCATGGACTTTGTGGTTGGGTTGCCTCGAACTTTGCGGAAGGTTGACGCGGTTTAGGTCATTGTGGAAAGATTGACCAAATTGGCGCATTTCATTCCTGTGGCTACTACTTATACTACGGAGAGGCTGGCCCAGATTTATGTTCGGGAGATAGTCCGGTTGCACGATGTGCCGCTGTCCATTATAGTAGATCGAGGTCCTCAGTTCACCTCGCACTTCTGGAGAGCATTGCACAGTGAGATGGGCACTCAGATAGATCTCAGCTCAGCATTTCACCCTCAGACTGATGGTCAGTCGGAGCGTACAGTTCAGATTTTGGAGGATATGCTCAGGGCTTGTGTGATTGATTTTGGCGGTCAATGGGACCAGTTCTTGCCTTTGGCAGAGTTTGCATACAATAACAGTTATCAGTCCAGCATCGAGATGGCTCCATTCGAGGCTTTATATGGTCGGCGATGTCGTTCTCCTATCGGGTGGTTTGATCCCGGCGAGGCCAAGTTATATGGCACAGATTTGGTGAGAGATGCTTTGGATAGGGTGAAGACTATTCAGGAGAGACTCCGCAAAGCTCAGTCCAGAAAGAAGAGCTACGCAGATCAGCGGGCGCGTGATGTAGCATTTATGGAGGGAGATAAGGTTATGTTGAAGGTTTCGCCGATGAAGGGCGTTATGAGGTTCGGGAAGAAGGGCAAGTTGAGCCCCAGGTTTATAGGCCCTTTTGAGGTGTTGAGGCGATTCGGGGAGGTTGCTTATGAGCTTGCTTTACCTCCCGCCTTATCAGGAGTTCATCCGGTATTTCATGTATCCATGCTCCGGAGATATCATGCCAAGTTATCTCACGTGATTGATTTCAGCACTATTCAGTTAGATGAGAAGTTGGGCTTCGAGGAGGAGCTAGTTGCTACTATTGATAGGCAGGACCGCCCGTTGAGGTCTAAGAGAATTTCTGTCGTAAAGGTCCAGTGGAGGGTCCAACCAGTCGATGAGGCGACTTGGGAGTCCGAGGAGGACATGCGAAGCAGGTATCCACAGCTATTCGGCACTTCAAGTACGATTCTACGTCTGTTCGAGGACGAACGTTTGTTTTAGAGGGGGAGATTATGATGACCCAAAAGGGGTCATCTTATGTAAATCTAATTGTGACTGTGTTGCGAGGCCCTAAAAGCCTCCGTTAATCTTAGCTCGATGTGCGTGCGCAGCCCGGGCACATAGCCGGGAAGCCTTTATGTGAAAACTTGATTAAGAGTTGAATTTATGATAATTAATTTAATAAAGTTGACTTTGGTCAACATTTTTGGTAAATAAACCCGGATTCGTAATCTGATTGTCCCGGAAGGTCCGTAGGAAAATATGATACTTGGGCGTATGCCGAGAATCGAATTCCGAGGACCCAAGTCCGAGAAATGAATTTTTAAAGAAAATTGTTTTATGAAAATATTAAAGGCTTATGAAAATGAACCTTGATGTGAAACCTGTGCTGTCGGGCCCGTATTATGGTTTCGGAGCCCGGAACAGGTTCAATATGTGTTATTTGAATTATCTGTGAAATTTGGTAAGAAACGGACTTGATTTGACGGGTTTCGGATCAAAATGGGAAAATTAGAGTTAATGAAATTTTGATGATTTTCGTAAAAATTGAAATTTGGCTTGAAACGTGATTTTATGTTCCCGAGGTTCAAATGAAATTCCAAGACCGGGAATAGTTCGGTTATGTCATTTATGACTTGTCTGCAAAATTTGAAATCATTCCGAGTAGTATAGATCGGTACGGTGCATTGAAGTGAATTCTAGAATTTCAAGTTCTTAAGTTTTGATTCAATTTGGTTTTGGGGTTGAATTCTGAGTTTCGTTGTTGTTTTTCATGTTCCGAGAGTTCGAGTGAGTCTGTATCACGAATACAGACTTGCCGATGCTTTTGGACAGGGTCCCGAGGGGCTCGGGTGTGTTTTAGACCCCCGGGAGCTAAGTTGGGAAAACTAGAAATTTCTGCTATCTGGTTTCCTTCTCTGCGATCGCAGAAGGTGGGTTGCGATCGCGGAGAAGGATTTTGCTAGGTTGTTGATTGTTCTCTGCGATCACAGCCTCCCCTTTGTGATCGCAGAGGTCTGGGTAACACGCCTTCGCGATCGCAGCCTGTTATTGCGATCGCATTGAGTCATATCTGGGCCGAGTGAGTTTGTTCTTCGCGATCGCAGGACCTCTTCCGCGATCGCAGAGGTCTGGCCAGTTGGCCTTCGCGATCACAGGACCTCTGACGCGATCGCAGAGGTCTGGCCAGTTGGCCTTCGCGATCGCATGCCCCTTGTCGCGATCGCAGTTAAGGAATCCCTGGGCAGTTTTATAAAATACGGGACTTAGCATTTTTCCTCCATTTTCATCTTCCTCCTCAAGTTTTTAGAGAGCTCTTCAAGGGACCTTCCACCACTGTTATTGAGGTAAGTAAATTCCATAGTTTTACTAGTTTCAAACATTAATTCTTAGTTAAATTCACTATTAAATTATCTAAAACCATAGAATTAGGTAGTAATTTTAGGGTTCTTGAGGATTTTGTGATTATCCGTTTTAGGCCATGAATTTAAGTAGAAATCACACATTAATGATCCTTAGGCTATGGGTGAGTGATCCCTTCGAGAATTTTCGGAATTTGAACATGCGGGACCGGGGTTGGAATTTGGAAATTCTTCAAGAATAGCGATTTTAGTAAAATAACTAGGGTAATTTCCCGCATTGTGCATGCATTGATGTTATTGTATACCTTTTGGCTAGTTGCGAGTCCTCGGGTGTAGAGTTCGGAGTTTCGGGCGCAATTGTGGTCCGAGGGGTAGATTCGACACGAGGTGAGTCTCCTTTCTAACCTTGTAAGAGGGAATTGTCCCCATAGGTGATGTATATGCTATGTGTAAATTGTTTGGGGGCTACGTACGCGCCAAGTGACGAGAGTCCGTACGTAGCGGCTATTATTGCTATGTCCGGGTAGTTAGGCCCACATCATGCCTTATATGTTTTTCTCGTAATGCCTGATATGTTTTCCTTGTAATGCTTTATATGATTTATTGTGACACCATATGTACTATGAGATTATGTTTTGTATAGTGTTGTTCCTATGAGGCTTTATGGGAAATTGTTGAATGGCAGGGAATTTGTTATGGAAAGTAAGTATTGTGAAATATATGGGATCGGGCCATACGCCACGGCAGGTTTGAGAGTGATTATGTCTATATGGGATCGGGCCGTACGCCACGGCAGAGTTGAGAATAAATTGTGAAATATATGGGATCAGGTCGTACGCCACGGAAGTGTTGAGAAATTATAAAATATATGGGATCGGGCCGTACGCCACGGCAGTGTTGAGGAATATTTGAATTATATGGGATCGGGTCGTACGCCACGGCAGTGTTGAGGAATAATTGTGATATATACATGGGATCGGGTCGTACGCCACGGCGAGTTTAAAAGGTACCTTATGGGAGCAGGTCGTACGCCACGGCGGATCTAAGAATTTGTGATTATTGTTTCGTTCGGTGGTCTCACCCTTGAAAGTGCTTTATTGTTTAGTCCAGTAGTTGTTTGGATTTCTGCTCCTGATATGTACTTGTTGCTCATCTCATGCCTATTGTATTTCATTATATTCTATCATATGTTATTACTGTTGGACCTTAGTGAGTATCGAGTCGACCTCCCGTCACTACTTCTTCGAGTTTAGGCGGGATACTCACTAGGTACATATTTATTTAATATGTACTCATGCTGCACTTTCTTTTCTTTTCTGTACTTGATTGTACAGGTCCGGAGGCTGGTATGTCTTATTATCAGACCGGTGCTAGATATTGATAGCGTGGGCATACTTCACGGTGAGCTGCTATCCCGGCGACTTCCTAGCAGCACCCTGGAGTTCTTTTGTTATATTCTCTGTCAATTTCATTCAGACTGAGACTCTGTATATATTGTAGTCATTGTATATTCAGTAGTTGCCCATGACACTCGTGACACTAGTTCCTGGAACACACGCGTGGTGTATATATATTTTGGGTTGGGTGGTACAGGCATGCATATGCTTTATTTCCATGTCAAGCTATCATCAGGCTTAACTGTTTAAAATTTGTAAATGTTGACTTGTTTAATCAGGCGGGAAGGGTAACACTTAGTGTAATTTGTGTTGGCTTGCCTAACTCCGTCGTTGGGCGCCATCACGACCCGGATTAGGAGTTTGGGTCGAGACAGGGACAGTCTCTCATGATATGCCTAGTATCACCACACTCATAACAACCCCTCTGAGGTTGCAGCTGCTCGTACTAAGTCTGTGCCGGATAACTTGAATAACCACTGTAAGACTTTCGGGTTGGTGGTGTACTATAAGAACTTACTGGATCACCTCGAGTATTCTAAAATTGTTTCCATGACCTAGATGATACTGAAATGTAGAATTATTAAGGACGCTGGAATACCGCAAGTCTCAGCATCATCCTATACAAATCTCGGTTCTTAATCATATACAAGTTTTGGAGAACCTTTCAATACCACATATATACATCTCAGGCCCAAATTGATATAACACATGACCCCACAATCTGATCGTTGATAGTGAACTCCCATCACGAAATGGAAATCCCATACGGACCACATAGTCCCTAATACCACCAACTATCTTCAGATCTACCTCCATCTCGTGACCCAACCACGATTTTGACGATTAGTCAACCAACTAAACCTTCTTAAGATCGTACTTATCAACCATATGTCAGAACTTGCTGCAACCCTATGTGCACAACTGAATGTTCCCTCAATACTTCCATATCCTCGATCTGAATGACACGTTGAGACCATGATTGAGGATCCATCGCTCCCTTGTAGCTCTGTATTATCATGAACCATTGGGGCATAGTTGATCCCGAGTGTGCAATTTCATGTACGAGCGAATGCAAAGTAACGTAAGATATATGCTTCAAGTTGAATAAAGGTCGCACGATAAGGAATGAGAGAAGTGGAAATTTCCTAAAAGTTCTGTAGCCTCTCGAAGATAAGTACAAACGTCTCCGTACCGATCCGCAAGACTCTACTAAACTCGCTTATGACTCATAGCACCTATGAACCTAGAGCTCTGATACCAACTTGTCACGACCCAAATTTCCCTCAGTTGGGTATCGTGATAGCATCTAGTCTTAGGGACTAGGTAAGCCTAACAGTTAAACACAATAACAATAATAAAAGAACTTTAACAATCTCGATAATAGAAATCTTGACTGAGTTTACATTATTTTCCCAAAGCCCGGTAATACAAGTCATAAGCTCTACGAATCTTCTACAACTTCTAAATACAACTGTCTGGGAATAAATACAACAGTGTATGAATATTAAAACAAATAAGGGGACTCTGAAGCCTGCGAACGCAGCAACAGGTTACCTTGAGTCTCCTCGGCAATCAACCGCGCAACTACTAACAACCAAAACCTGGATCTGTGCAAACAAAAATGCACAGAAGAGTAGTATGAGCACACCACAGCGGTGTCCAGTAAGTATCAAGACTAACCTCGGTGGAGTAGTGACGAGGACTAGTCAAAACACCACTGGTCTACAAGAGGTAACTGACATAAATATACAAGAAACCGAACAGTACATATATCTAAGAACATCACGGGATAATGTACAACAATGACAATATAATACAGAAGGAAATTACAGAAAAATAACCACGAAACAACACAAAATACGCAGAAAGATGGACAGCAAAGACAAACCCAACCAGGAGAAAGCACAATGCACTAGAGAAACCCACAACTCAATTCCACGTTTATTTAATCACATCGAACCCTAGCCATTAAATTCCATAAAGTGGTGGGAACCCTTAAATAACAGATCATATGAAAAGCTTTGCAAGAAAAATCCTTTTTAATATAGAAAGGTTTCCTTTGAAAACATACTTTTTCCAAAATATATATAAGTATATGTACTAGAGAGAGAATTACGTAAAACATAGTCTTCTTTCAAAATACGAAGTTCCCAAAGATGTTTCCCAGTAAAAGTCTTTCAAATATCATTTTATGCAAGACTAAAGCTTTTCAAATATACTTTCGATGTAGAAATCCTTCAGATATAATCATTTCGAAACCATCACTTTTTCAATAAAACTCCTCAGTAAAATCTCAAAATCATAATCTTCTCAAGGTAAACCTATCGGAACTCAGTCAGTAACTCAAAACTTGCCATGCAATGTAGAAGGAACATCAAGTCTTGTCGATGAGTGTAGTAAGAGATAAATATGAATATCCAAATCAAAACAATGGAATATTAACTCTTAAGCAAATGCAGTAAATATCAAACAGGAGCACGGAAATCATGGCACGGCATCACCCTTCGTGCTTTTACTCTCTTCCTCACAATGCAATGAATGAAATGAATACACGACATCACCCTTCGTGCTTTACTCTCATCCTCACCAAAACGAGTATAGTAATTATCAAACAGAACAATGGAAACAATAATGCAAAGATAAGTGCACGACATCACCCTTCGTGCGTTTACTCTCATCCCCCCAATGCGATAAATAAATGAAAGGGGCACGGCATGTTCCTTCGTGCTTTTAAATGTAAAGATCATGGCACGGCATCACCCTTCGTGCTTTTACTCTCTTCCTCACAATGCAATGTGTAAATGAAAGCAATATAAATCATGGCACGGCATCACCCTTCGTGCTTTTACTCTCTTTCTCACAATGCAATGATAGAAATAAATACACGGCATCACCCTTTGTGCTTTACACTCTTCCTCACCCAAACAATAACAAAAACCACAATTTGGCAAGGAAAGTCAACAATAAGAGCCATAAATCACAACATCCCGTCAAGGGAGTCAACAATGAAAACAACATCATCCTGGCAAGGGAAAACAGCTATAACCAATCTCGCCTAAACAAGTTAATTTACGGAACAAAACTCAGCTCAAATAAAGGCCCAGTAATAGGCAACATCAAGAACACATAGACAACATAAATATTTATCAACTAGTCCCAAGTATCACATAAGGGAAAAGTCATATAATCACAATGTAAGACTCACGGGCATGCTTGACTCCAACGAACGGATGATCTAACTACGGCTAGACAACTATAAAGCTAGATAACACTAATATATTCAATTGGGTGGCTCTAGTATGCAAATATAGCATGAAGATAAGAACGGTAAATTATTCAGTTAAGTCAATTAAGATCAAATAGCCAACGAAGGAATCCAAGAGCAAGTAATTCTAATTTAAGCATGAAAGGATGAAATTAACCACCAAGGACTCAAATGTATCAGTTACAATTCATACACAGGTAACATAAGGATCTACGAACCCTAGAAGGCAAGTCTATTAGCAAATAAGTCCGGGTACGCACTCGTCACCTCGCATACACGGACTACAATCAACAAAGAAGACTCAATCCTAGGGGGTAGTTCCCCCGCACAAGGTTAGGCAAGATACTTACCTCGTTTCGCAACCAAATTCAAGATTCCAATAACCCTTTGCCTCTCAAATTCGAGTCCGAAAGCTTCAAATCTAATCACAAACAATTCAATATACTCAATATGAATCGTAGGAATTAATTCCATATAAAATTACTAATATTCCGGATTAAAACCTGAAATTCCTTTTAAAAAATTGACAGCGGGACCCACGTTCTGAATCTCAGAAAAACTTACAAAATCCGAACATCCGTCCCGATACGGGTTCAACCATACAAAAATTATCGAATTCCGACATCGGATGACCTTGCAAGTCCTAAATTAAAGTTTTGAAGATTTCTACCATTTTTCAACCCAATCTTTACCTATTTGAATTCAACAATCTTCCCACAAACTTATTATTACAAGCATGTATAACTAATACTTTCACACCATAGAATTGTTCTCCTAATCCCCCATCTTTACCCAAAAATCGAAATTAAAGACTAGGGTATGGAATCCTTACCTCTTAGATGAAGATTTTGTGATTGGGTTCCTTGATTCTTGAAGATTGATGCAAGATTGGATGGTTTGAATGTTGGGTTTCCTCCTTATCTCTCTAAAATGCTCTCGTCTCTCTCTAGAATGCTCAGAGAATCACCCCAAAATAAACCCCAAATCCTATTTATCAAAAAGAGGTCGAGTTATGAAAATAGGAAGTTTAAGCCTCCGAAACAAGGTCTGCGATCCCATAATGCGTCGCAGAATGGGTATGCGGACCGCATACGCGTCGCATAACTCGGTGCCCAAATGGCAATTCTGGAGCACTCTGCGACCAGTTTCGCGGTCGCATATCAAGTATGCGGACCGCATACTTGATATGCGATCGCATAATCGCTCCCACAGGAACGCATTTTTCCAGCTTTTGGCAATTTAATCATAACTTTGTGTAGGAATGTCCAAACGACGAACGGTTTGAAGCGTTGGAGACTAAACTCAAAGAGATTTTAATTGATAGGTTATACACCATATAAATATTCATATATTGAGATCTATGCGCGTCCAAAGTAGGGTCTTGTGCGCATTCTCTTGGAATTTTAGTCTATTATGAAATTTTCCAACTTGGCTTGGACTTAGAACTTTCCTTAGGAACCATATGTCTTGAAATATGCCTCATACACTTATTATCATATCCAATTGGTATCCATCATATTAATCGAGCTCGTCCGCACATAAAATAATATACTTATAACACGTCAACTTTCTAATTTCGCCAAAATTCGCCGAATTGTTCTACGGACTAACAAATCCAAATACGAACACATGCCTAAGTACGAAATCATCATACGAAGCTATTGACATCAACAAATCTCCATTTCGAGGTCATTTTCTCAAAAGTCAACTCTCTGGTCAACTCTTTCTATTTAAGCTTCGAAGTGAGAATCTTCCTTTAATTTAAATTATGAATCTTCCGAAAACTAAACTTGACCACACACGCGAGTCGTAATACCTATTGCGAAGCTACTCGAGACCTTAAGTCACTGAACAGAGCATAAATTCATAAAACGACAAGTCGAGTTGTTACAAAGAGATAACATGTACAATGAAAGAGGCAACAAGTTCAACTAAAGCATAAGAACAACTTTATTGGTTAGTAAATTTTAACAAGTTTTGATATATTTTCATAATCACTCATTGATTTTTAACCTTATTTTATGTCACGACCTCAATTTCCCTCTATAGGATGTCGTGATCGCACCTAGTCTCTAAGACTATCTAAGCCTAATGTTTAATACTAACTTAACAAGAATAATAAATAGGAATACTAAAATAGAACTAACAAAACTCATATAGTCTTCCAAAAGGGAATCTCACCAACAACTTTCCTAAAACTGGTGGAATTGAGTCATGAGCTCTACAGAGTAACAAGAATGTCTACTACATCATTGTTCAAATGAAAGTACAGCAGGAATTAAAGATAAAAGAAGGTGACTTCGAGTCCTGCGGACGCTGAGCGGGTATACCTTGAAGTCTTCAGAAAGCAGCTAAGAGTCGATCACTTACGTCTGGCATGAGCAGACCAACCTGGATTTGCACAAAGAAATGTGCAGAAGCGTAGTATGAGTACACCACAACGATACCCCGTAACTATAAAGTCTAACCTCGGTACAGTAGTGACGGGGCCAGGTCAAGACACCTAATAGGACATAATAATCAGAATAAAAACGTAATAAAAAGAAATAATGGAAAGCGAACAAATAAGTAGTATAAAACAAGTTAACTGTCACGATCCAAAACCTATGGGTTGTGATGGCGCCGCGACACCACTGTCAGGCAAGCCAACCCCTTAATCAGTTGAAATACCTTCATGTTTAACAATTTCGAAATCGTTGCCTTTATTGCATTTCATAATCAAATAAATAAATTGTTGTAAATTAAACACGACAGGGAATCCAATTAATTCAATAAAACAAGACTCAACACATCCCCAGAACCCGGTGACACAAGTACATGAGCAGTTTCTAAGAATTTATACAATTACACAACTCTTGTCCGAGAATAAATGGGACAAATGCAATAAAATACAAGTAAAGATTTAGAAGGAAGGAGACTTTGTCAACTGCGGATCGCCTCCGGATGAATGCAACCCGAGTAAGTATCCGAATCATTTTCCGAACTATGAAGGTACCTGTGCAACAAAATGCACAGAAAGTGTAGCATGAGTACATATACATATATGTACCCAGTGAGTATCCCGTCTAAACTCGAAGAAGTAGTGACGAGAGGTCGACTCGATACTCACTAAGGTCCAACAGTAATAAAGTAAGCAGGATGTAAGGAAAAATGTAGGCAAGTAAAACAAATAATCAAGTACATTAATATCAGGCAACAAATAACAATCTCAAATCAAACAAGTTTGGTATCCGTCGTGGCGTACGGCCCGCTCCCATATGGTACTCACTCACATTGCTCCGCCGTGGCCTACGGCCCGATCCCATCCTGTAAATCTTCGTCATGGCGTACGGCTCGATCCCACCTTGTAGTCTCAATCTCCGTCGTGGCGTAAGACCCGATCCCACCCTGTAGTCTTCGTCGTGGCGTACGACCCGATCCCATAATATAATCAATCATCACTCTGTCGTGGCGTACGACCCGATCCCATCACGTGATTCTCTTATCACGCTTAAATCAAGCAAAGTATCACAACGTTTAAAGACAACAATACCAATCACACAAGTATACAAGTTATATCTATGCTACAACAGGGAAAACAATGAACATGTTGTGTCCTAACTACCCGGACGAAGCAGTAATAGCCACTACGTATGAACTCTCGTCACTCGGTGCGTACGTAGCCCCCAAACAAGATCACATAGCAAACAAGGTTACCTAGAGGGACAATTTCCCTCTTACGAGGTTAGAAAGGAGACTCACCTCGACGAAATCACCCCTCGGATCAAGGATCGGATCAAGGATGCGCCCGAATTTCCGAAATCTACTCTCGACGGCTCGCAACTAGCAAAATATAGAATAATCGAATCATTTTAAGTTCAAAGAAGGAGAATTAACAAGGAAATCCCAAAATTAGGTGTTCTTGAAGAAACTTGGAATTTCGACCCCGGGCCCACTTGTTCGGATTTTGAAAATCCTTGAAGGATTAAATTACCCGAAGCCTTACTAATAAAATTATACAATTTACTTAAAAAATTCAAGCTCAAATCGTGGCAAAAGATCATATTTTCCAAATTCTAGGTTTCTTAGCAAATTCCCACATTTTCCCCCAATTTTCATATCAACTCTATGTAATAAATCTTGTGTTTAACTTGAAAATAAGTAGAAACAACTTACCTTTGATACTTGATGAAATCCCCCTTGAAATGCTCTCCAAAATCATCCAAGCCAAATGAAAGAAATGAAGAAAATGGGCCAAATTCGTGTTTAAAGAATCTACCCATGCTTCACCGGTGTNACATGGGGTAAGGCCGTAGAAACAAGCTGAACCACAGCTAGGCCCAATACATATACAACCCCGATAACTACAACAAGTGTGTGCCAGGACTAGTGTCACAGTATCAACGGGCGGATACATAGATACAACTGTAGAAAATACATATACAAAATATACAAACCGCAGTCTGGAACAAAGGACCGAGCAAAAATGAAACTAAGAGGCTCCAGAGGTGCTGTCAGGAGAACGCCAAGAAGACAGCTCACCGTGTGGAGCGACACCGCGGTCAGTATCTATCAACAAGCGGACGACCAGACGGACCAGCCTCTGTACCTGCACAGTCAAGTGCAGAAAAAGAAAGAAAGTACAGCATGAGTACATATAAACGAATATGTACCCAGAGAGTATCCCGTCTAAACTCGTAAAGAGTAGTGACGAGAGGTAGAATACA
>ML287766.1:0-29234 GCA_005239495.1 Nicotiana undulata | reverse complement strand
TTTCACAACACTAGGTTCCTTGTCTTTTCCCGAGTCTAACCATACCAAGAACACGGAAATCGGACCTCAAATGGTCCTCCAATTCCCACATTCTTTCTCTCTTAAACCCAAGCTCTAACCACAATTTTTCTACTATTTTTACCAAAGATTTCAACCTAAAATCATTCTTAATGCACAATTTAACGAGTTTTGAGTCCAAGAAACTCACCTCTTTGAAGAACCCACGAAATCTCTCTTTAAACCCCTTCAAAAAGCTTAAACCCGAGTGTAAAAATGGTGAAAGAAGGCAATTTTCGCGAAGGCTGCCTTTTATAGGTTCTGCCCAGGCATTTCCGCAATAGCGGTGCCTTTCTCGCACCTGCGACTCCGAAGGTGCGACCTTTCAACCGCACCTGCGAAAACCACTTAACCTCCCAGACTTCGCGCCTGCGCTACCCTTCCCGCACCTGCGACATTGCAGGTGCGGACTTCCTTTCGCCCCTGGGACGAATTCCGCCCCTGCGCCTTCACTCTCACGCCTGCGATGTCCGCACCTGCGGCCCAAGCATCGCAGGTGCGATCGCACCAGCAGTAGCAGCTTCAGCTGCATTTCAAGTTCCAAATTCTCCGTTTAACGCCCGAAATCAAACCCGAGCCCCTCGGGACCCCGACCAAACATACCAACATATCCAACATGGTTATTTAAATTTTGTCGAGCCATTAAAACGCCAAAAACAACATCAAAACCATAAATTCTCATCCAATTCAAGCCTATGATTTCCAAAAACTTCCGAAACACGCATTTGATCAAAAACCCAACCAAACCATCTCCGAATGACTTGAAATTTTGCGGGCCAGTCCAAAAGGACCTAACAAAGCTACATCAACTCTCGGAATCCCATTCCGACCCTCGGATCAAAATCTCGCCTATCAATCAGAATTCGCCAAAATACTAACTTCGTCAATTCAAGCCTAATTCTACACCGGGCATCCTAAAAATATTCCAAACACACTCCTAAGTCCAAAATCACCTAACGAAGCTATCCGAACAATAAAATCCGCATTCCGAGGTTGTTTACCAATAAGTCAACTCCGGGTTGACTTTTCCAACTCTAAAGCTCATGTTAGAGACTAAGTGTCTCAACCCACTCTATTTCACACCGAACCCGAACCAACCAACCCCAACACTTCATGAACAGTCTAACCGAGCTACTACAAGACATAAATAAGGGAATAGATGCGTATACCGCGTAACGACGGACCGGGTCGTTACATTTCAAATCTGAAAAACCCGGAACCCTAGTGTTCTTCTACAAGACGACTGGAAGACTTCTAATGGCTCTAACCTACACGGATTGATAGCTCTCAACGAGGGCTATTGATCTATGTGGGTTTGAGTCATTTTCAAACCCCGTCGGAGTCCGGCCAAGGTCCGACGACCTTCGATTTTTCTGGCCAAGCACCCCACTGGTACCCCCTCTCCTTTTCTTTACAGTTTTTAAGTTAAAATCATGATTTCGTTTTGTCCCTAGGTTTACTGTTTTAAATGTAGGTGTCTTTTTCTTTTTCCTTACTATCTTATCTTTGCCCGTTCATGCATGTTTCTTTTTAGTTAATCCCAAAACCCCGGATGTATCTCGTGTTTGATTTATTTAGTAACTAGCCTAGGATTTTATCGCTATTTCATATGTGTGCTTGTTCCTTCTTCCCTCCAATCAGTTTGGTTAATTGGATTTTGTTCAAACATATGTTATTGGACCGTGTTTAGTTAGTCGAATAATTTGGTTGGTTTAAGCTTTAAACATACCCATGGCAGTCATGTCTTTATTGTTCTTGGTTGGATTCCTTGTGAACATCACAATTGATTAACTTGTTTCTTGTGAGTTTGTTTGGCTATTAATTCGTTTGATTGATTAGCTTAGATTGATATGCATATGGGATGCTTAAAATTCCTTTGATAGTTAGCTTTCCCTAACTTAGCTGTTACGACTGCAAATATTGTCCATAGTAGGGTTTTACTTTTGGTTTGCTTGAATATCTAATCATGTCTAATTATTTGGTTAAATTATAGGATGAATCCTATTATGAGTCATTTATGTTGCTTATGAATTACTGAGTGCATGATTTCCATTGAAAAATAGTAACAGAATGCTTGAATTATACCTAAGTAGAATTGTCGTTTAAAGCTAATCGATTTCACTCTCATCATTAGTTTTGAGATTGACAATGTATAGTCATGGACTAACCCAGTTTAATCCTAAGCATCGAGATTAACTTCGTTAATTATAACTTCCTAAAATACACCTTTTTAACTAGATTAACTTAGGTTGATAGTCTCCTAAACAATTAACTAAGTCTCAAAAATCTATTTAAGATAATTAATTTAGGTTTCCTTAACTAAACAAATCTTTTAACCTAAGTTAAGAAAATTGAGTGACTAACCTTAATTAAGCCTAATTAGACTTATCAATTAATTAATTTAAACCTAGGCTTAATAATTGGTTAAGTCCCTGATTTTAGGTAGTCAAATTAAATTAACCTAATTAAATCACTTAGCATAAGTTAAAGGATTAAATTGATTGACCTACTCTAATTAATTAACTTAAACATAGGTAATTAGTATGAAACTAACTCTAAACTCCTAATCTAATTAGTTGACCTAACCTTAGTTAAAAACAACTAGTAGTAACCTAAAGGACATAACTAGTGTTAGTTAACTAAAGTTAAGTAATGACCCAAGTAAGTTACCTTGATTACCCAATGGTAAATTCAGGGGCTTCAAGGGGTACAATTGGTAATATAAACTTAGTAAATCAGAATTTTAAGAGTAGAAAGGTCTTTTAATGGGTAAGAAAATTCTAGAATAGGGGAAGCTGTCCAAAAAGATAAGGTTGACAGCTGCCCTATGTACTATAATGTACTATTTACAACTTTTTGAATTAGGAATATTCTAAAAGATACCCCATTCCCAAATACCTATAAAGGGACTCTCTCTTCACATGTTCTGGACTTCTTTTTTCTGACTTCTGAAAATCGGGGGACACACAAAAAGAAAATAGCAACTGCTTGCTAAAAACAAAATTTCAAATATCCATAGGAAAACAAAAAAGAGAAAATCTGGCTACTTATCTTGAACAAAATTCATCAGTGCATCATTTGGATTCTCAGTTTCCATTTCTTCTTTGATATCCTGATTCTGAGAGCCTTAAGTACCTATACTCGAAGTTCTTGGTTTGAATTCTTGCTGGGGCTGTTCAGTTTTGGTTTTGGTTGCTGATCTGTTTTGGTTGCTGCTGAATCTTTCTCCTCTTAGTTGTCTCTTTACTGCCTACCTGACCTTTATTTGGTCAGGATCCTTGTTATTTTCTCTTCAAAAGAGGTATGTAATCAAGAACTTTAAATGAAATTATTAGATTCAGAACTTGTGTTAACTTGATGTTGAATATTTCATGCTTGCTATGTTTTTGAGATCATGCTAAGCTGAATCTTCTTCTCTGTTCTTGACCCATAAGTTTGAAGTAGCCTTAGTTAAGGAATCTGAATATATACTCTATGTGTGTGATATCTAAAAACCTTGGAGTTATTCTGTTTTTCTCTCAAATTGTTTAAGATGCATTGGGGTATTGCTAGATACTAATTTGAGGTAATCCATTTAGTATAAAATCTGCACTAGGATGTTGAGTCTGACCTTCTCTATGGTCAGATTCTTTCCATAAAAGTGCAGAAATATGCTTTTCAATTGAGTCTCTTTGGTCAATAAAGAGATGCAATAAGCAAGTCTCTAGATAGGTCAGAATATTGGCACTAGGGTCGATGAATCTGACTTTTTAATAGTCAAATTCACCCCTTTAATGGTGCATAAACAGTAGCTTAGGGTGCTGGAAATCACCCTTCAAGAGGTATAAAGTATGTATTAAAGAAGGCATTAGAGTGAGGAATCTGAACCTTTGAATGGTCAGATTCATCCTCTAAAAATGCCCAAATAATCAAAGTTTCTACATAGTTTAGAATAATGTTAATATTAGCACTAAGGTAAGATGAATTTGACTCTTTGATAGTCAAATTTTTCCCATAACAGTGCATAAGAAGTATCTAACTTTGCTGAAATTATTCTTTCAAGGGATTATCAAAGGCTTACTAGAGGAAAGAATCTGGGATCCTTTATTTTCAGATTTATCCTCTTAATGCCTAAATAATCAAGTCAAAGAATTAATATGGACTGAAGGTCCCAGGTGTAAAAATGACAAGTCCGGAGTTGAGTTGATCCTTTTATGATCACATTCACCCTGAGAAAGTTCATAAATAATTTTGCCAAAGTATAGTTCAAACACAAGCGTTATTAGAATTATAGCTGACCCTTTCATGGTCAGTTTGGTTTTGGTAATGGCATAACACTCAATTAACTTGGTTGAGTTTATAGATTACAAAAGAAGGCCCAAATGCATGGCCTCCGAGGAATTCAAGTCGGACAAATAGCTTGAAGTCACCATTTTAGTTTTCCTTTCTCCTAAAAAATGTATTCTTATAGTAGCAATAATGTTGTAATTCTCCTATGTTGTAACTTAAACTGGACTGTATATTTAATTCTATTTTTAGTACTCACACTGGTTTTGGAAAAGAAGGCTTTAGGGATTTCGAACTTATAATTTGTTTTCTTCTGTTTTTAAAAGTCTGCGTGACGATAGTAGATAAAAATGCAGCGTGTATTCAAATTAACCTATATAGGATTTTTACAAACACTTATTGATTCTGGGGAATAACTATTTTTTTCCTGATTTAGTTACCTTTAATGTAAGTCGGAATTAGTCAATTATTTTCAGTTTATTTCGCATCATGTAAATATTCTGAAAGAAACGCACGAACCTATTTTAAAAAAATACGAATGAATCCTGATTTTAGTAACCTATGTTCAGAAAAATGGTTAAGTTTAAACTGGTAAAGTTATCCGCGTTACATTCTGCTAAAAATTGCAAAGTAGTTTTAGATTGCAAATTCAGACCCTTTTTTGATTTGGTATGATTTTTGATATTAAGACTAATCTGTCCAAAACTCTAAGCTTCATTGTTGTCAATCTGCATCTTCATCTTGTAATTTACTGGTGTTCCATTTGGCAAATCTTTGAATACATATTAGCGCAATTTTCCCAAAAAATGATGACTGAAAACAAAGCTAAAACATAGATTCTAGTTATATTGTGTGCAAACTTTCCTATTATGCTTATCCCTAGTGATGTTAGTTCAAATTATACGTATCCCTTCTTGTTAATTAGACACAATTAGGATTGGCCAAAAGAGTTGAAATAATATGGGGCTAAAACATGGCCATAGCCCGAAACCTGTTATCTTTAGGATATTGGACGTTATTTTAGGCAATCTTTAGGTAGAATGAATACCTTCAGTTTGAAATTAGACAAAAATCGATCATTACCTCAAAATTACTCTAAACTACACTCGGGAGTGGCAACTCGTTCTCCCGACCCTCAACTTCAAATATTAATAAAAATGTACATAGCAATCACGGGTGCATTTCATGTGACGTGTTTTGCCATGTGCTCAGAAAACAACAAGTGTACGCCAACGTAACTTGTCCAGAATAAATTCATAAACGTCCTAATTGATTTTAAAACTAAAATCCTTCAAATGGAAAGAATAAAGACTAATCGAATATCGCCTCAAATAGGCATTATAAAACTGTCATGATCATTAGTCTTGACCACGTAATCTACACTCGGGTGTGACAACTCATGTCCCCGACCTCAACTCAAAACTATATTAAAATCACGTGTTGCAATTACGGGTGCATTTCATGTGGCATAATTGTAACATGTACGAAAGCATAATGAGTGCACGTTCTCGTGACTTGTTTTCAAGATAAATTCATACTTATCAAAAGCGGCTAAATTTCAAAGGGTTTAAATATGCAACGGGCTAAAACACGTAAATAATCAGATAATTTAGGCCAAATAATAATAGTTAAGTGACCGTGCTAAAACCACGGAACTCGGGAATGCCTATCACCTTCTCCCGGGTTAACAGAATTCCTTACTCGGATTTCTGGTCGCAGACAAATCAAGACAGAGTCTAAATTTCCTCGATTTGGGATTTCAATAAACGTTGTCCCGGAACATCGTCAAAAATCCGGGTGGCGACTCTGAAAACTAAAATAAATCCCAAAACCGAATAATTTCACTTAAAGTGGAAAAACTCCCTTATTACCCTTCATCAATACTGGGGTAGTGAAAAAAGGTGGTGTGACAATTCCTTCTCCTTTTTGTGGAGTGAGGTGGAACTATCTACTAGCTTTTGCATCCCACACTGGTATAATGTCTCAATAAGTGGCTTCACAATAGTAATGCTGGCAAGATCCATACTCGTCAACTTTTTCACCAGGCCGCAATTTTCTTCGCTTGTTAAAAGCTTTTGCTCTTTGATAGACTATACACTTTTCTTCATCTATTGCTGTTTCGGAGGAGGTCCTCAAAGACGTTGATTTAAAGATCGAAATGGAGTCCCTGAGGAAGAGGTTCTCGAAGATGTTGCTCTTGAGGATACACCCTCGAAAGTAGATTAGGCCTTTGGCTGTTGTTTTTTGCTTCTTTGTTTCTGTGTAAGGGCCCCTCGTGGGCTTTGTAATCATCTCTTATTAATATAAGAATTTCTTCATTTTGCCTTCGATTTGTGTTGAACTTCATTCTGCCTTCATTTGTGAAAACTCCAAGTGTATGACTCTAACGATTAGTCCGAATATTGGACCAGTGACATAATAAACCCTTAGGTTTTTAGTTGATTAATATGATGCTTCTTAAAGTTTTTTGTGAGACTAAGCTTGGATTGATTTGATGCGAACTTAGGTCACCGAAACTTCTGAGTCTGAGTTGAGTGAGAGACGGGTCTTGACTCTTGAAATAAAGATAGCCCGTTAATAGCCCTCGAGTGAGAATTGTCTCGAACTTGGGTAGCCCTTGGGCTTAATAGTCGAGTGAGCATTGGCTCGAACTTGAAATAAAGATAGACCTGAGGCTTTACAAATAGTCCTTGAGTGAGAACTTACTCCAACTTGGGTAGCCCTTGGGCTTAATAGTCGAGTGAGCGTTGGCTCGAACCTGAAATAAAGATATCCTTGAGGCTTTATAATAGTCCTCGAGTGAGAACTTGCTCAAACTCGGGTAGCCCTTGGGCTTAAATAGTTGAGTAAGCGTTCGCTCGAACTCAAAATAGAGATAGCCTTGAGGCTTTATAAATAGTCCTCGACTTTATAGAGGTGGCCTGGTTAAGTTAAAACGTCGATCCCCGAAGGACTTTTTTTCTAGCATCAACATAGACAAGGACCGAGGGTGGATAAATCAATTTGTTCGAGTGCGAACCGCTAACATCATCCCCGCGGAATTCTTACCATTTCCTGAGAAATGGAATTTCACACGTAAGTAGTACACTTGTGTCTTTATCATTTTTGCGCATAGTGGAGATTGACTCCGTAATAAAGTTTTCTTCCTTTATCTGCAGCGACCCCGTGGTTGCCATGCGATATCCCCGATTTGGCGGATTGAACCCGGAGGCTGATGGCTTGCTCGACTTACGATGAGTGTAAGTGGCGAGACCTTCTTTCTACAGGTGTTGGAGGGTTCCCTGTTACGAGGCCGTGCTCTATTGGAGAGGAGGAGGAGGAGTCAGCTTCATGGCCGAAGAATGATAACAAGTGGAAGGAACCTTCGGTGGGCGAGGAAACTCGAAGTGAGGCAAGATCTTCCCAAAGGTATAAAGGCGGTGAAGCCGGAACCGTCAGGCCTGAGGTTTCTAGCCTTGGGGGAGCGGTTCCTCCTTTTCCACTATCTTCTTCCCCGGCCGAAGGTAATTCGAGGGGAAAAGGTCTTCTGTCGCCAGTTTCTCCTCCCGTCGAAGGTACTTCGAGGGAAGTTCGGGGCCAATGGCCGCCCGATGAGGGCGAGGTCCCTAACGATCATGTTCCTCCTCCAAGTGCTTCAACTAGGGCAGAAGAGGCCAGACCAGGAGATGCCGACTCGGCCTTCGAAGAGGCTCAACAGTTTTGCTCTTTGGTAAGCGTTGGAGATCTTTGTTTCTTTCTTAACTCCATGTTTTCACTCTCTAATTAGGGCTTCTCTTTCATAGGCTTTTGCAAGCTCAAGTCTGAGCTGCTTCGTTGCGAGGCTCGGTTGCGAAAAGCCTTGGATGGGGAGAAATCCCTCAAGCTCCTTTGTGATAAAAGGGCAAAAAGGAGTTGACGCACCTTGGGTACGAGGTGAGTCGCTTCCAGAACTACGAAGACCACCTCGAAAGACAAGTATCCTTCATTTTCGATTACATGCACGTTTCCACTCCCATCTTCAAAGATTGATATTTTGGTATTGCAGTTACAGAGAAAGACATAGGTCCTGGAATGCCTTTAGGGAAAATTTGGCCAGGCCGAGCATGAGTGCAATGGGCTAAAGGCTCAGATAGACGCCCATGTTGTGACCAAAAAGAGTTTTTTGGCCAAGGTTGCTTTCCTCGAGGTGAATCTCCGAAACGCTCGCGAAGATAGCTCGGTGCAGGCGAGCAGGATTGTAAGGCTCGAGTATGACCTTTTGAAGACGAAGGTCGAGGTCATGGACGCCCGAGCTGAAGCTAAAGAGATTTGAGCTAAGGCTGATAAATAAGTGGTCGTCTACTTGAAAGACGCTGCTGATGCTCGAGCCGAGTTGAGAGGGGCTTCTGATCGTGAAAGCAGGAGGAGAGACTATGCCCGATGCAGATCCTGAAAAGAAACCCTCGAGGAGATCCACGCTAGGGGCTTCGATCTCTCGGAAGAGATAGAGCAGGCCAGGGCGGATGAATGCGACGCCAAATTCCTCGTGTCTGACTCCGAGGACAATGAAGAAGAGGCCGATAGAGCCACAGTCCCCGGGGGAAGTAGACTAGGCTTTCTTTTTCTGCTTTGTATAAGGCTCTCTGTGGGAGAATTTATGAATGTATATTCGTAATACATATATATGAAAAATCTTTCGATTTTTTCAATCTGCTTGTGTTTGTTTTCTTTTTGTCTTGAATTTTAATTGTCGAAAGTTGGTCCGACAAATTGTCGAAAAACCCTCAGGTTTATCGATTGGCCCTGAGGCTTGTTAGGCTGGCCCGTAGGCTCTTATGCCCTCGCCCTTAGGCGTTTTTAGGTTGGCCCGTAGGCTTTTATGTATTGGCCCTTAGGCTCTTTTTAGTTAACCGTTTAGGTTTCAGTCTTCGAGTCAGTTTTCGACTCAAGCTCATCGGCCCTTCGGGTTTTGAATTAGCCCTGAGGCTTTTTAAGCTGGCGCCAAGGTTCTTACACATTGGGTCGATACGACCTTTAGTATGGCTATATTTTCCCTCGTTAAAAGACTTTAAATTTTTTGCATTCGTCCGACTCTTCGACGGCTCGATAAGAACCTCGATTGTGAGTCGTTATGTGACGATAAATGAGCACCTCGGAAGGTTTTGCCCGATGGCTGAATTGTCTCAAAGTCTTTTCGTTGTTTGGAGCTGACATGAATATCGTCGAAGCTCTTTTTGCTTACGACAAGGGTATCCTTTTTTAACCGTTTCATTCTGAAATAACTTCGAAGGATTTGATTTTATAGCGACGGTCAGGCGTCCTCGAGTCGCGTTAGTTTAGATCGAGCCTTATGACCGTATTCACTTTGTTTGGCCGAAGCCTTATGATCGTTGTCATCGTGTTTTGCGAGAGCCTTATGATCGTAGTCATTGTGTTTGGCCGGAGCCTTTTGACCGTGATCATCGTGTTTGGACGGAGCCTTTTATTCCCCGAGTGAGGTATCCTCGGTGTCTATATCAAGGGTATGCCTTTTTAGGGGTCTTACAAGTTTGATATATAGCCTTGTCTTTAAAATCGGGATTGTGCCTTTTGCAAGGTCATATGATTTGGACATGCCTTACTTGAGGTCTTACATTTTTGGTCATGTCTGTAAGACTTACAGTTTTGATTATGCCCGTAGGTCTTACAGTTTTGATCATGCCCATGGGACTTACATATTTGATCATGCCAGAGGTCGCCCATTTGGGGTCTTATGACCCCGAGTTTTGACAACTCGATGGGGTGGTAGTCGACGATAGTCCCCGAGACATCGAGGGCTTTTTGGCTCTAGGGCCCTTCCTTATGTTAATGGTAACTTCTTTGAATCGCAAAGTGTGTTGATGGTAAAAGGTGCTCATTTGATTACTTGGTACAAGCATACATATTTTCACCGTCGAGGGTTCGATTATTCTGTGTGGACACGGTTCATTTGACCATTTGGCCCGATACATCATTTTCCTATCGAAAACCCTATTTGGTTCGCTTTGATTTCTCTGAGGAGGCGATCTCCTGGGGATATGCCCCCCAGTATTCGGGGTTGATTGGAGAGAAGCCTTGGATACTTGCTTATATTTTCCTTAGGTAGCACATAGATGTTGCCTCGTTAAAAATCTTGCCGGTAAAACCCTATCCGGGATAAAATCCGATCGAAGGAAAAAAGTGCAGCGCATGCTTTAAAACCTAAGGTCTTCACGCCGAAAGGTACTTTGATTCCTTTTATCGGACACCTGCATATAGGTAAGTGTAAAATGCGAATAAAAAGGGAGATAGTTATACCTTAGTAACGATGGCGTTCCAGCATCGATGTGCGCGATGGCGTTCCAGCCTGGATGGCGCTTCATTTGTTTGATCTAAGGACGCGGTACGGTCCTTTAATCACAAATTCGGGTGCAGCCGAGGATGTACCTTACGACTGTTATTTAGTCGTTTGCTTATCCTTTGTCCCCCTTGATGTAGAAGGTGTCGATGCTGGTACCACGTCATATACCGCGAACATCTCTTTTGCTGCATGTTGCTCCCCGCATACCGTATTTATTCCCTCTTTGGTTGATGGTACTTCCCTCATGCAGTGTATCCATTGCCTTCCGAGCAAGTCATTATATCTCATGTCTCCATCAATGACATGAAACTTGGTATTCTGAGTTGTGCCGGCCACGTTGGTCGGAAGGGTGATCTCCTCTTTTGTTGTTTCACTTGCCATGTTGAATCCATTGAGGACTCGAGAGGCGAGCACGATCTGATCGAGCAGTCCGATCTACTCTACCACCCTCGACCTGATTATGTTGGCCGAGCTACCTGGATCCACAAGCACATGTTTAATTTGAAATGTATTCACAAGAAAAGAAATTAACAACGCATCATTGTGGGGCTGCGACATGGTCTCGATGTCCTCATCACTGAATGTGAGAGCGTCCCCTGGTATGTACCCTCGAGTTTGCTTTTCCCTAGTGATGGATATTTTTATTCATTTGATAACTGGCTCTCGTGGGATGTCGATCCCTCCCATGATCATGTGGATGACATGTTGCGGCTCTTCTGTTTCGTTGTTCCTGTTCGCCTCTCTCTTTCTCGAAGTTGGTTTTTAGCCCGGTCACTAAGGAACTCTCTAAGGTACCCTTTGCTAAGTAGTCGGGTTACTTCCTCCCGGAGTTGTCTGCTATCTTCGGTCTTATGACCGTGTGTGCCGTGAAGTTATGGTTTCTTTGCGATGGATCTGACAGTATGGGTTTTGGCCACTTGGTATCCTTGATTTTAGCTACGGCTGACACGATGTCTGAAACATCAACATTGAAGTTGTACTCCGACAGCCGAGGTGCCTCCACCGACCCCGTGTGTCTGTTGAAATCGAATCAGTTTACGAGTCCCCGAAGGTTTTGACCTTGATCTTCCTTCGAGGTATTAAGTTCCTTTGCTGGCATCCTCCTAAGATATACTGAGCCGGAGGGGTCCCCTAATTGGTCGTCTTTGACCCTAATCTTTGACTGGTATCAGTTGTGGACATCCGCGTAGGTGACAGCGGGATATTCAACCAAGTTCTGCTTCAGTTGTTTCGAAGCTATCGAGCTCCGCTCATTCAAGCCTTGGGTGAAGGCCTGTATTGACCAGTCATCGCAGACCGGTGGTAACTCCATTCGCTCCATTTGTAAGTAAGACACGAATTCCCGCAGCATCTCACTCTCTCTCTGTTTGATTTTGAAGACGTCGAATTTCCTAGTTGCAACCTTGATTGCACTAGCATGTGTATTTATGAAAGAGTGTGCCAGTGTAACGACCCGACCGGTCGTTTTGAGATCCAGCACATCGTTCAACAGTTGGGAGTCATGAACAGCTTCATTTCGGGTATTGTGACTTGTGTGTATTGTCAGAGTTGAAATTCAGGAGGTTTGGAGTTAAATTTAAAGGAAAATTCTCATTTCAGAAGCCTTAAGTTGAAGAAATTGAGTAAGACTGGAATCTTCAGCAAACGACCTCGGAATCAGGATCCGAAGGTTCCAGCAGGTTCATATGATGATTTTGTACCTGGGCGTATGTCCGGAACGAGTTTTGGATAACCCGGGAGCAGTTCAACGCATATTGTGGAAAGTCAGTATTTTAAGAAAATTTCCTAAGTTTGACTTGAAGTACATTTCAATGATATTGAAATCCGTTTGGGATTTCGAGTCTGGGAATAGCTCCGTATGGTGATTCAGGAGTTGGGGGCGTGATCGGAAGTGAATTCGGATATCCGGAAGTCAATTTAAGGTCATTTGGCTAAAGATAGAAAAATGAAGGTTTTTGAAGAATTCGACCGGAAATGGAAATTTTGATACCGGGGTCGGAATGCGATTCCGGAAGTTGGAGCAGGTCCGTAATGTCAAATATGACTTGCCTGCAAAATTTGAGATCAATCGGATGTGGTTTGGTAGGTTTTGGCGTCAGATGTGAAAGTTAGAAATTTCAAAGTTCATAAAGTTGAATTCTTGCGCGATTCGTGTTTTCGGCGTTGTTTGATGTGATTTGAGGCCTCGACTAAGTCCGTGATATGTTTCCAGACTTGTTGGTACGTTCGGACGAGGTCCCGAGGGGCTCGGGTGAGTTTCGGGGTGGTTTCGGACCATTTCTAGGCCATTTATAACTGCTGGTTTTTGGCTACAGCAGTGTTCTACGCGATCGCAGGGAATTGGTCGCGATCGCGGTGAGTAAAATGTGGGAAACGGGCCAGTGAATCGCGATCGCGGAAAGCCTTTCGCGATCGCGTAGCGTAACCCTTCTGCTGCACTGACTCGACTTCGGAGGCTCATATCTCACAATCTATAAGGAATTGTGAGATGGTATAAAAATGAAAGTTGTATCCCTTTGTGTCTAGTTTCTATAAAAGTAAACCATTCATGATTTGGATTTGTGTACAAATAGATATGGCTATTACACTACAGGGTATCCGGGAAGTTTGAAGAAGAAGGTTGTGTTGCACATGGGCTTACTTTGACAGATTATATCTAAGTATCTATAAGGAATTGGAAGATGACCAACACATGAAAGTTGTAGATCTTTAAGTCAAGTTTTCAGAACATTTAACCATTTGTCATTTGGAGTTATGTGCAAAATATTATGTCTATTCTACTAGAGGCTGTCCGGGCAGGCTGGGCAATTGTTCTCCGCGATTGCGAAGCTCTTTCCGCGATCGCGAAGAGCAAATTTTGGGCTGGAAAATTGTTCTCCGCGATCGCGAAGCATTTTCCGCGATCGCGATGAGTAAATACCTGGGCAGTGTTGTTTTAAACCGGGATTTTGGTCATTTTCTTCATTTCTTCAAAGCCATGGGAGATTTTTGGAGAGCTTCAAGAGAGGAATTTCGTCATCTATGTTAAGGTAAGTTACTCCTACTCATTTCAAGTTAGATACAAGATTATTGCATGGATTAGAACATGGAAATTAGGGAAAATTTGAGGAAAATTTGGAAGAAACCTAGAATTTGGAAATTTGGATTTTAGCCACGAATTGAGCATGAATAATTGAGTAAAATGTGTAATTGAATTAGTAAAGCTTCGGGTAGGGATTTTCTTCAAGAATTTTCGAGGTCCGAGCACGTGGGCCCGAGGGAATTTTGGTCATTTCATTGAGCCGGGCTGAGGAACTTTGTGATTTGAATTGGTTATGACCTATTGAGTTTATTTTCATTGAATTATCGTTATTTGGATAGTTTGGCAGCGTTGCGCATCCATTTTAGTCGTCGTGGAGGCCGGTGATGGATCTTCGGAGCGAGGTGAGTCTCCTTTCTAACCTTGTAAGAGGGAACTATCCCCATAAGTGTTCTACATGTTGTGTGTAATTGTTTGTGGGGGTTACGTACGCACCAAGTGACGAGAGTCCGTACGCCACGGCGGAATTGAAATAAAATTATGAAATATATGGGAGCGGGCCGCACGCCACGGCGGAATTGAAAAGAAATTGTGAAATATATGGGAGCGAGCCGTACGCCATGGCGGAATTGAAATGAAATTATGAAATATATGGGAGCGGGCCGCACGCCACGGCGGAATTGAAAAGAAATTGTGAAATATATGGGAGCGAGCCGTACGCCATGGCGGAATTGAAATGAAATTATGAAATATATGGGAGCGGGCCGTACGCCACGGCGGAATTGAAAAGAAATTGTGAAATATATGGGAGCAGGTCATACGCCACGACGGAATTGAAAAGAAATTGTGAAATATATGGGATCGGGCCGTACGCCACGACGAGTGTAGAAAAGTACCTTTTGGGAGTGGGTCGTACGCCACGGCGGATCTAAGAATTTGTGATTATTGTTTTCATTCGGTGGTCTTACTTTTGAAAGTGCTTTATTGTTTAAGTTCAGTAACTGTTTGGATTTTTCGGTTCTCAGTACGTGTACTTGTTGCTTATTTCCCTGACATGCCTACCATATTTCATCATATGTTATTACTGCTGGACCCTACTGAGTATCGAGTCGACCTCTCGTCACTATTTCTTCGAGGTTAGGCGGGATACTCACTGGGTACATATATGTATATGTACTCATGCTACACTTTCTGTGCATTTTGTTGCACAGGTACCTTCATAGTTCAGCGATTGGTTTGGAGACTTGCTCGGGCTGCATTCGTCCGGAGGCGTTCCGCAGTTGACAGAGTCTCCTTCTTTCTATATCTTTACATTGTATCTCTATTCCTTTTGTCCCATTTATTTCTCGGACAAGAGTTGTATAATTGTATAAATTCTTAGAAACTGCTCATGTACTTGTGTCGCCGGGTTCTGGGGATGTGTTGAGTCTTGTCTTATTGAACTAAATGGAGTTCCTATCGTGTTTAATTTACAATAGTTTATTTATTTGATTATGAAAAGCAATAAAGGCAACGACTTCGAAATTGTTAAACAGGATGCTATTTTAACTGATCAAGGGGTGGCTTGCCTGACAGTGGTGTCCGGCGCCATCACAACCCATAGGTTTTGGGTCGTGACAGCCAGCATGGAAAACGAGTCTATCGAAATAGGGCTTAGGTTGTGATACCATATCATGGCCCTCTTTGATAATGTTTCTTCAAACATTTTCAATAGGATCGATTCAATCTCGTTCCCCTTCAAGTCGTTCCCCTGTAGGGCGCAAGTGTATGCAGTGATGTGCTCATTGGTTTATGAGGTCCCGTTGTACTTCGGGAGATCGGGCATTCTGAATTTCTTCGGGATGGGCTTCGGAGCCGCACTTGATGGGAAAGGACTTTGCACAAACATCTTCGAATCTACGCCCTTCAGAATAGGAGGTGCGCCTGGGATCAGGTTGACCCTCGTGTTGTAGGTCTCCACCTTTTTGTCGTTAGCTTCTATTTTCTTTTCGCTTGATTCAATTCTCTTCGTGAGGTCTTCGAGCATCTTCATAATAGCAGGGTCGGCTGCTCCCCCTTTGTTGCTCGACCTCTTCGGTGCCTGGTCGACTCGAGGAGCCGTCTTCGGTGCTGCTGTACTTGGAGTTTTTTGGTGGCTTTGCAGTTGTGCAATTGCCAATTGTTGTGCCTGCAACATTTTAAAAATAACATAAAGGCTAACCTCTCTTTCTTCTCGAGCTGGAGTCTTCTGAACCTCCTGTCCTTTTTCCCAGCGTATATCCCCGTTAGTGCGGGAGCTAATATCGACATTTTGGGCGTTACGTGAGCCCACGTCCACTGGTTTGGGTTTGGTGCATCCTCAAGGTTTTGCGGTGGTACACCAGCGTCTGGAACAACTACACCATTCTCTCCATTGTCCTCAGCAGCGTTGTTCCGTGTGCATTTACTGAGTTAGACATGTTGACCTGAAATCAAAGATTCTTGGGCAAGAAAAAGTGTGAATAATAACTTGCGTTTTTCAGTGAACCAACACTAAAACAATCACTATTATTTTCAGCCCCACGGTAGGCGCCAAACGTTTTGCCTTGAAAATGGTAATTACAATTAAATTTGATTATGTGGTTCTAAAAATATGTGATTTATTTTAATGCTAGTTGTTAAGCCAAAGATGTTAAGTGTGAGTTAAAGAAACGAGATAAGAGTGATATAAGATCAAAATAGGCAAACCATACTGCCTTAAATCGGGGGTTCCGAGCTAGCCGAGATAAGTCCTCGAGGTCGAGGCTCGAAGCTACTAGTGACCGATCGATGAAGCTATAACAATTTTATGGGCTTAGAAGGAGGCTATTTATGATCAATGATGAGTAATAAATGAAGAACAATCAATGAAATATAATAAATGTAAGTAATAAATCAGTAAAGAGATAATAGAAGATATTTGGGTTAGAAAGTAGAGAATGTTCTTGTTGCTTGTATTGAATATCATGTGTGCAAAAAATGATAAGGACCCCTTTATATAGGAAGGGAATCCCAACATAGTACATAAGCATTTATTACAAAGATATGCGGTTGGTACATCTATTTAATGTCACGGTACGGACTTATACTATTCTTGTAGACTTGGTCAGCTCTAACCACGTTTATTTGGGAGTTTTCCCGTCTTTCCATGATGATCATCGATTGTACCGCTCCAAGATCAACCTTAATTAGCCTTCGATGTGCTCCCTCGAGGGACACACCTCGGGGTCGTACTTGACATTCTTCTTCGGGCTTCTTGAGGTTGGGCGTGGAGTGGCATAGTAGCCCCAAAGTCGGACTCCCCAATTTTGGTTGTATACACAAGCATAGCAAGGATAGACTAATGAAACAATGGGATCATGATATTAAGCAAAACATGGTAGAAGGAAATGAGAAAACAAACCTCAAATGAATCAGAAAATTAATTGTGACGCAGCTTCGAACTCAAAAATGTGATGAACTGCGGACGAGAACTCAAATCGGCACTGGAAAACTCGAAAGGAAAATGACCTCAATAACACTCCATCGGATTCCATGATTTCCAAATCAAAAAATAGAAAAGAAGCTCGATTAAAGTAGTCAACCTGGTCTTTTCCGAATTTCTTTGTTACGATCGTATTCGACTCAAATTTGATACTTTTGAGCTTGTGAATGGAGGATTATGCAAAGAGCTTTTGGTGTTTTCTTTTGTATGATAGAAGGAACAAGTTGATTGTTTTGGAAATTTTGGTGAAAGAGAGAAACGTTATAGACCTTATACAGTAGAAATTCCTCCTTGTTTTTGCCCCGTTCCCCTTCTTTCTCTTTTCTGTTTCGTTTTCAATTCCCCTTCCCCCTCTATTTTTGCCGTTTCCCCCTGTTTTCTCGAACTCCCCTTTCCATTTTTTTTGTGCAGCTTGCGGCTGAGTTCAAGTCTTAAAGCCTGTTTGGATTAGCTCATTTGAAATAACTGATATGCATTAGGTGCTGAAAAGCATATTTAGTGTTGAAACTGATTTAATAAATAAGCAGTTACGTGTTAAGATAAAAGTGCTGAAATTGATAATAAGATGCTGCAGTATTTGATAAAAAAGTAATGATAAACTTTTTTTTCTGTTAAAATGGCTTAAACAACCTTAGAATTGTTTACACTTATAAAGGCGTAATGTGATGACCCAAAAAGTCATCCTATGTATATTTAGCTAAATCTGTGTTCCGAGGCCCCAAAAGCCTCCATTAATATCACCTCGATATGCGTGCGCATCCCGGTCGTGTTGCCGGAATGCTTTTACGTGAAAACTTGATGAAAATGGAATTTTATAATAATTATTGGAATAAAAATGACTTTGGTCAACATTTTTCATAAACAGACCCGGACCCGTGATTTGACGGCCCCGGAGGGTCTGAAGGAAAATATGGGACTCGGGCGTATACCCGGAATCGAATTCCGAGGTCCCAAGCCCGAGAAATGAATTATTAAAGAAAATTGCTTTCTGAAAATAATAAAGGTTTTTGAAAATGATAATTGCTGTGAAAACCGTGTTACCAGGCCCGTATTATAGTTCCGGAGCCCGGAACAAGTTTAATATATGTTATGTGACTGATCTGTGAAATTTGGTATAAAGCGGACTTGAAATGACGTGTTTTGGATCAAAATCGGAATAATTAAGCTTTATGAGGTTTTAAGGAATTTCTATGACTTTTGAGGTTTAATTCATTGAGTTTGATGATATTTTGGTGAATTAAAAGCTTGAATAAGTTTGTAGGATGTTTTGGGAGTCGTGTGTGTTTTTGGTTTTGAAAACCGAGGGCTCGGGTGAGTTTCGGGTAGCTAACGGGGTGTAAAAGTGTTAGAAATATCTAGTTTTTCTTTAGTTTCTGGTGTTTGGTGAAATACTCTATGCGATCGCATAGGTAATGTCGCGATAGCATAGAGGTAGGAGAGGTGGGGGACCGGTAGCCTTTCGCGATCGCAATAGTGTGTCCGCGATCGCACTGTATTGTTAGAGCCGGGTGGGGGTCTGGCCAAGTACTCTTCGTGATCGCAAAGTCCAGTCCGCGATCGTGTAGCGTGGGGTCCTTGGTCTGTGCGATCGCAGTCGCTTCTTCGCGATCGTAGTGTGGGGAAATCCCAGGTCCTTCTTCGCGATCGCATCATTCCAGTCGCGATCGTAGTGTATTAGAATTAGACCCTCCGCGATCGCAACTCCAGTTCCGCGATCGCGATGAACAAAATCACCCAGCTATATCTCTAATCAAAAACAGAACACTCCATACGGGATTTTGATATTTTCAGCCTTCTCCTCCTTCTCCAACCTCCATTGAAGACCTCCAAGCCAATTCTTCCTCCACAACTCCATAGGTAAATGTTCTTGACATCATTTTCTCTCACTTTCATCAACTAATCACTAGAATCTAGGCCTAAAATCCTAAAATCAAGTAGTAGAAATTAGGGGTTTTGGGTAGAGTTAGGTTTTTGGGAATTTTGGGTAATTCAACCCCAATTTGGGGTCGGATTTCAAAACAAATTATATATTCTAACTCGTGGGGTATGGGCGATCGGGTTTTGGTCCGAGCCTCGTGTTTGGACCAAGCGGGTCTGGGGTCGAATTTTTGTATTTTTGGAAGAATGCTTGGAAATGGGTAGGTAGGCTATGGAATTGATTTATCTAGTCATTATTGATATTATTGAGTTAATTATGCCTAGATATTATCGTTTCGGAGTCGGATTCTAAAGGAAAGGCGGTGTTAGAGGGTCGATTGCTATATTTTGGACTCGAGGTAAGTGTCTTGCCTAACTTTGGTGAGGGAATAGGTATTACATGCTATGTGCTAAGTGTTTATCATGTCCAATGCATAGGTGAAGTGAGGAGTACCTATGCATTGTGTGTCAAGCATGCCCGTGAGTCTATTTTGATGAAAATCTTATTATTACTTCCATGTTCGTCATAATATGAATTTGTCTATACTTGGGAGTTGTTTGTTATTGGAAGACTTGGTCGATGAACTAATGATGTATTAGTTCGCTTGAGATCCCATTTGTTAAGGATATATATATATTCAAGAGATTAGTTATAGCTGAGACCCTTGCCAGGCAATTGTTGTGATATTTAGTGATGTTTTCCCCTTGCCGGATGATTTTGAACTATATTTCCACTATGTTGCATTCCTTACCATTGATATTTGTCATTGTTTTGGTGAGGAAGAGTGTAATGCACGAATGGTGATGTCGTGCCATGATATACATTGATCATACCATACATTGCATAGTGAGGAAGAGTGTAAAGCACGAAGGGTGATACCGTGCCGTGATTTACATTGATTATAAGCACGAAGGTTAATGCCGTGCCATTATTTACATTGATTACATCATAACTTGCATAGTGAGGAAGAGAGTAAAAGCATGAAGAGTGATGTTGTGCCATGATTTACATTGATTACATCATAACTTGCATAGTGAGGAAGAGAGTAAAAGCACGAAGGGTGATGCCGTGCCATGATTTACATTGATTACATTGACATACATAATACATCGCATAGTGAGGAAGAGAGTAAGAAGGGTGATGTCGTGCCATGTTTCATGATCATTTCATATCGTACATCGCATCGTGAGGGAGAGAGTAAAGCACGAAGGGTGATGTCGTGCCATTATTTACATTTCTGGCATTTCCACTGGATTCCTTATCATTCATTTGTTAAATTGCCTCTTCTTGTCTGCTCTTCATGCTCATTTAACTGCTCTATCTCATCTGTTCCCCTTAAACTGTTCCCGTATCCCCATACTTGTCTTCCTATCTCTTGCCTTGTTTTTCCATGCTTTGGGTTGTAGAATAGGACATGTTAACGTTGTTGCTAAGTCTAGCCTCGTCACTACTTCGGTCGGGGTTAGGCTTGATACTTACTCAGTACATGGGGTCGGTTGTACTGATGCTACACTGCACTTCTTAAATGTTGTGCAGATCCCGCACCCGGACTTAGTGGACCGCATTGAGGGAGTCACCTTCAGTCCACCCAGAGCTTCAAGGTATACCCGCTGGCGTTCGTGGGCCTTGGTGTCTCTTCTACCCTTTGGATCTCTTATTGTCTTACATTTTCCGCTAGTTTCAAAGACAATGATGTATTTTCCTTTCAGACTTGTATTTAGCACTCTATAGAGAGTTCGTGAGTTGTGACATCCCGGTTTTGGGGCTTATGCGACATTATGTATTTACTATTTCACTTAGCATTTTTGAATTATTATTTCTATTTTCGCTGTTAAAGAAAATGTAAGGTGTTTTGTTATTCTGTTAGGATGGTATCTCAATGTTAGATTAACTGTACACGTTGGCTTGTCTAGCGGGTTCAACGTTAGACGTTGTCACGGCCTGAAGGGTGGTATTTCGGGTCGTGACAAGTTGGTATCAAAACTCTAGGTTGCTTAGGTCTCACAACTCACAGACAAACTTGGTAGAGTCTGAGGGATCGCTACGGAGACGTCTGTACGTATCCCCCCAGAGGCTGCAAAGTTAGGATAACTCCACATTTCTTCATCTCTGTCATGCGATATGAATTCTGAGTAATGATTGAGTTTCCATTCTACTCTCTCGTAGATGGAGAGGACGCGTGCTTCCCTGGGTTCCGCTCAGCAACCCGACACTCCTGCTACAGTTCCTACGAGGGGTCGAGGTCGAGGACGAGGTTGTGCTAGAGGTCGAGGCCGGGCTCAGCCTAGAGCAGCAGCCCCAGTGGAGGACCCTCAGGTCGAGTCTGACGAGGAGGTCCCAGTTCCGGCAGTCCCAGTTGGACAAGTGCAGGTCCCAAAGGGGTTCTTAGCTACCCCAGTGCTTCAGGACGCTCTTGTCCGCCTGGTAGGACTCATGGAGAGTGTAGCACATGTCGGTCTTCTTCCTACTGCACCAGCTGGATCTCAGGCTGGGAGAGGGACCCAGACTCCTGTTATTCATACCCCAAAGCAGGCTGCCACTCAATTTCATACTCCAGCACCTCAGACAGCTGGAGTAGTTCAGTCGGGTAATGTGGCACCGGCAGCCGAGGGTGCAGCTATGTTAGCAGATGCTCTATGGAGACTAGATCAGTTCACCAAGTTATTCACTGCCACTTTTACTGGTACACCGTCAAAGGATCCACAAGATTATTTGGACAACTGTCATGAGGTTCTTCAGAACATGGGCATAGTGGAGTCCAATGGAGTTGACTTTGTTACTTTTCGGTTATCTGGCACAGCCAAGACTTGGTGGAGAGACTATTGCTTCGCCAGACCAGCTGGGTCAGCACCTTTGACTTGGGCTCAGTTCACAGAGGTATTCTTGGGGAAGTTCCTTCCTATTACTCAGAGAGAGGATCTCCGGAGGCAGTTCGAGCGCCTCCATCAGGGTTCTATGATAGTTACCCAGTATGAGACCAGATTCATCACCTTAGCCAGGCATGCATTGATGATACTCCCCACTGATCGGGAGAGGGTTCGAAGATTTATTGAGGGTTTGGCCCAGCCTATTAGACTCCAGATGGCTAGAGAGTCAGGTACAGACATTTCCTTTCAGGTTGCGGCCGATGTGGCCAGGAGGATTGAGATGATTTTATCCCAGGGTGGAGGTCAGGGGGCTGACAAGAGGCCCTGTAATTTTGGTAGATTCGGTGGAGCGTCAACTGGAGGCAGGGATTCTGTCGGCAGAGGTCATCCTCCCCGACCATTCTAGTCAGCACTTCAGGTTTCTCATCGTGCACCGTCAGCTCCAGTTAGTGCACCACCAGCAACCATCAGTGTGCAGCCACTTCAGAGTTATCAGGGTGGTTATCAGGGTCGTCAGGGACAGTTCCAGAGTCCCCAGTTATATCAGCAGAGGCCGTGTTATTCCTGTGGTGTTCTAGGGCATATTTCTAGGTATTGTCCTCGAGCTTCTAGTGGTCCCCCGTATTAGGGCTCTCATGCCATGGTTCTAGTATCAGGTGCACCCCCGCCCCCTCAGCCAGCTAGGGGTGGTCGTGGTGCCAGGGGAGGAGGACATGTTCATAGAGGTGGAGCTCAGGCCACGAGAGGTAGAGGTTAGGTTGCAGCAGGTAGGCCCAGGGATGTCCAAATTGGATGGGCTCCGCCCCGTTGTTATGCTATTCCTGCCAGACCTGAGGCTGAGGCCTCTGATGTAGTTATCACAGGTATGGTCTCAGTTTGCAGTTGAGATGCTTCGGTGTTATTCGATCTGGGTTCTACTTTCTCCTATGTGTCCTCATATTTTGCCCCTTATTTGAGCATCCCTCGTGATTCTTTGAGTACTTCTGTGTATGTGTCTACCCCGGTGGGTGATTCTATTGTGGTAGATCGAGTCTACCGTTCTTGCTTAGTTGTTATTGGGAGTTTGGAGACTCAGGAAGATTTATTGCTTCTTGAAATGGTAGACTTTGATGTGATATTGGGTATGGATTGGTTATCTCCCTGTCATGCTATTTTGGACTGTCATGTCAAGACAGTGACCTTAGCCTTGCCAGGAGTACCTCGTTTAGGGTGGAGAGGGATTCCTAGTCATTCTTCTGGTAGAGTAATTTCTTATATGAAAGCTCGGCACATGTTCGAGAAGGGTTATTTTGCCTATCTGGCCTATGTTCGTGATTCTAGTGCCGAGGTTCCTTCCCTGGAGTCTGTGCCCGTAGTTCTTGAGTTTCTAGAGGTATTCCCTGCTGACCTGCCGGGTATGCCACCCGACAGGAATATTGACTTATGTATTGAGGTAGCTGAGGGCACTCAGCCTATCTCTATTCTGTCGTATCGTATGGCTCCGCCAGAGTTGAGGGAATTAAAGGAACAATTATAGGATTTGTTGGATAAAGGCTTCATCAGGCCTAGTGTTTCTCCTTGGGGTGCTCCCGTGTTGTTCATGAAGAAGAAAGATGGTTCTATGAGGATGTGCATTGACTACCGATAGTTGAACAAGGTTACCAATAATAACAAGTATCCTTTGCCGAGGGTTGATGACTTATTTGTTCAGCTTCAGGGTGCTACGGTGTTTTCCAAGATAGACTTGAGATCTGGTTACCATCAGCTGAGGATTAGGGATTCTGATGTCCCTAAGACAGCTTTTTGCACTCGTTATAGGCACTATGAGTTTTTGGTGATGTCTTTTGGGTTGACAATGCCCCCGCTGCATTTATAGAGTTGATGAATCGGGTATTCAGGCCTTATTTTGACTCATTCGTGATCGTGTTTATAGATGATATCTTGATTTATTCCCGTAGTCGAGAGGAGCATGAGCAGCATCTTCGGGTTGTTCTCCAGACTCTGAGAGAACGGCAATTGTACGCCAAGTTTTCTAAGTGCAAGTTCTGGTTAAGTTCTGTGGCATTCTTGGGCCACGTTGTGTCGCAGAGGGCATTCAGGTGGATCCGAAGAAGGTTTGAGCAGTTAGAGATTGGCCTAGGCCCACTTCAGCTACCGAGATTCAGAGCTTCTTAGGCCTAGCAGGCTATTATCGCCGGTTCGTGGAGGGGTTTTCATCTTTAGAAGCCCCAATGACCAAGTTGACGTAGAAAGGTGTTCAGTTCAGATGGTCCGAGGAGTGCGAGGCGAGCCTTCAGAAGCTCAAGACAACATTGACCACAACACCAGTGTTGGTATTGCCCACAGTTCAGGTTCGTATACCGTGTATTGTGATGCGTCACGGGTTGGGCTCGATGCGCTATTGATGCAGGATGGCAAGGTCATAGCCTATGCATCTCGTTAGTTGAAGTTACAGGAGAAGAATTATCCAGTTCACGACTTGGAGCTTGCAGCTGTTGTTCATGCCTTGAAGATTTGGAGGCACTATTTGTATGGGGTACCGTGTGAGGTATTCACTGATCACAAGAGTTTGTAATACTTGCTTAAGCAAAAGGAGTTGAACATGAGGCAGAGAAGGTGGTTAGAGTTGCTGAAGGATTATGATATTACCATTCTCTATCATCCGGGGAAGGCCAATGTGGTAGCCGATGCTTTGAGCCGGAAGTCAGTTAGCATGGGTAGTCTTGCTTATTTATCAGTTGGAGAGCGATCTCGTTCTTTGGATGTTCATGCGTTAGCCAACCGATTTATGAGGTTGGAGGTTTCTGAGGGTGGCAGTGTTTTGGCCCATACCGTCGCTCGTTCTTCATTGTATGATCGCATTCGTGCCAGGCAGTATGATGATCGTTGTTTATGTGCTCTTAGAGATACGGTTCGGCACGGTCGTGCCAAGCAGGTCACCGTTGATGCCGAGGGAGTTTTGAGGATGTAGGGTCGTATTTGTGTACCCGATGTGGATGGCATTCGTGAGTTGATACTACAGGAGGCCCATAGTTCTCGGTATTCAATTCATCTGAGCGCCGCAAAGATGTACCAAGACTTGCGGCAGCATTATTAGTGGCGTAGGATGAATGGTTTTTGAAAATGATAATTGATGTGAAAATCGTGTTACTGGGCCCGTATTATGGTTTCGTAGCCCGGAACAGGTTTAATATATGTTATGTGACTTATCTGTGAAATTTGGTGTAAAACGGACTTGAAATGACGTGTTTTGGATAAAACTCGGAATAATTAAGCTTTATGAGGTTTTAAGGAATTTCTATGAGTTTTGAGGTTTAATTCTTTGATTTTTATGATATTTTGGTGAATTAAAAGCTTGAATAAGTTCGTAGGATGTTTTGGGAGTCGTGTGTGTTTTTGGTTTTGAGAACCGAGGGCTCGGGTGAGTTTTAGGTAGCTAATGGGGTGTAAAAGTGTTAGAAAAATCTGGTTTTTCTTCAGTTTCTGGTGTCTGGTGAAATACTCTATGCGATCGCATAGGTAATGTCGCGATCGCATAGAGGTAGGAGAGGTGGGGGACCAGTAGCCTTTTGCGATCGCAATAGTGTATCCGCGATCGCACTGTATTGTTAGAGCTGGGTGGGGGTTTGGCCAAGTACTCTTCGCGATCGCAAGGTCCAGTCCGCGATCGCGTAGCGTGGGGTCCTTGGTCTGTGCGATCGTAGTCGCTTCTTCGCGATCGCAGTGTGGGGGAATCCCAGGTCCTTCTTCGGGATAGCATCATTCCAGTCGCGATCGCAGTGCTTTAGAATCAGACCCTCCACGATCGCAACCCCAGTTCCGCGATCGCGATGAACAAAATCGCCCAGCTATATCTCTAATAAAAAACAGAAAACTCCATATGGGATTTTGATATTTTCAGCCTTCTCCTCCTTCTCCAACCTCCATTGAAGACCTCCAAGCCAATTCTTCCTCCACATCTCCATAGGTAAGTGTTCTTGACATCATTTTCTCTCACTTTCATCAACTAATCGCTAGAATCTAGGCTTAAAATCCTAAAATCAAAGTAGAAATTAGGGGTTTTGGGTAGAGTTAGGTTTTTGGGAATTTTGGGTAATTCAACCCCAATTTAGGGTTGGATTTCAAAACAAATTATATATCATAACTCATGGGGGTATGGGTGATCGGGTTTTGGTCCGAGCCTCGTGTTTGGACCAAGCGGGCCCGGGGTCGAATTTTGTTATTTTTGGAAGAATGCTTGGAAATGGGTAGTTAGGCTATGGAATTGATTTATCGAGTAATTATTGATATTATTGAGTTAATTATGCCTAGATATTATCGTTTCGGAGTCGGATTCTAAAGGAAATGCGGTGTTAGAGGGTTGATTGCTATATTTGGACCCGAGGTAAGTGTCTTGCCTAACTTTGGTGAGGGAATAAGTATTGTATGCTATGTGCTAAGTGTTTATCATGTCCAATGCATAGGTGAAGTGACGAGTACCTATGCATTGTTTGTCAAGCATGCCCGTGAGTCTATTTTGATGAAAATCTTATTATTACTTCCATGTTCGTCATAATATGAATTTGTCTATACTTGGGAGTTGTTTGTTATTGGAAGACTTGGTCGATGAACTCATGATATATTGGTTCGCTTGAGAACCCATTTGTTAAGGATATATATATATATATTGAAGAGATTGGTTATAATTGAGTTCCTTGTCGGGCAATTGTTGTAATATTGATTGATGTTTTCCCCTTGCCGGATGATTTTGAACTATATTTCTACTATGTTGCATTCCTTACCATTGATATTTGTCATTGTTTTGGTGAGGAAGAATGTAAAGCACGAAGGGTGATGTCGTGCCATGATTTATATTGATTATAAGCACGAAGGTTAATGTCGTGCCATGATTTACATTGATTACATTATAACTTGCATAGTGAGGAACAGAGTAAAAGCACGAAGGGTGATGTCGTGCCATGATTTATATTGATTATAAGCACGAAGGTTAATGTCGTGCCATGATTTACATTGATTACATTATAACTTGCATAGTGAGGAACAGAGTAAAAGCACGAAGGGTGATGTCGTGCCATGATTTATATTGATTATAAGCACGAAGGTTAATGTCGTGCCATGATTTACATTGATTACATTATAACTTGCATAGTGAGGAACAGAGTAAAAGCACGAAGGGTGATGTCGTGCCATGATTTATATTGATTATAAGCACGAAGGTTAATGTCGTGCCATGATTTACATTGATTACATTATAACTTGCATAGTGAGGAACAGAGTAAAAGCACGAAGGGTGATGTCGTGCCATGATTTACATTGATTACATTGACATACATAATACATCGCATAGTGAGGAAAAGAGTAAGAAGGGTGATGTCGTGCTATGTTTCATGAGGGAGAGAGTAAAGCACGAAGGGTGATGTCGTGCCATTATTTACATTTCTGGCATTTACACTGGTTTCCTTATCATTCATTTGATAAATTGCCTCTTCTTGTCTGCTCTTCATGCTCATTTAGCTGCTCTATCTCATCTGTTCCCCTTTAACTACTCCTGTATCCCCATACTTGTCTTCCTATCTCTTGCCCTGTTTTTCCATGCTTTGGGTTTTAGAATAGGACAGGTTAACGTTGTTGCTAAGTCTAGCCTCGTCACTACTTCGGTCGACGTTAGGCTCGGCACTTACTCAGTACATGGGGTCGGTTGTACTGATGCTACACTGCACTTCTTAAATGTTGTGCAGATCCCGCACCCGGACCCAGTGGACAGCGTTGAGGGAGTCACCTTCAGTCCACCCAGAGCTTCAAGGTATACCCGCTGGCGTTCGTGGGCCTTAGTGTCTCTTCTACCCTTTGGATCTCTTATTGTCTTACATTTTCCGCTAGTTTCAAAGACAATGATGTATTTTCCTTTCAGACTTGTATTTAGCATTCTATAGAGAGTTCGTGAGTTGTGACATCCCGGTTTTTGGGGCTTATGCGACGTATTGTATTTACTATTTCACTTAGCATTTTTGAATTATTATTCCATTTTCTCTGATAAAAAAAACTGTAAGGTGTTTTGTTATTCTGTTGGGATGGTATCTCAATGTTAGATTAACTGTACACGTTGGCTTGTCTAAAGAGTTCAACGTTAGACGCAGTCACGGCCTGAAGTGTCACGACCCGAAATCCCACCTTTCAGGCCATGACTGCGTCTAACGTTGAACCCGCTAGACAAGCCAACGTACACAACACCTTGACATTTTTAAAACAACTTAACAGTAATAAAGCAATTATCTTTCAAACCTTTATTGAAATAACCAGAACCACTTCAAAAGTTTTACAGCAGAAATGTAATAATACTCTGAAAAGCGCTTAATGAAATGATAAGGATAACAACATCGCAAAATCCCAAAATCGGGGTGTCACAACCTCACGGTCTGTCTATAACAATACTATATACAAGTCTGAAAGGAAATACAGTATTGTCTTTAGAACGGAAGGAGAAATAAGACAATAAGATACTAATATCAAGAGAGACTCCAGGGCCCACGAACGCCAGTGGTATACCTTGAAGCTCGATGTGGACTGAAGGTGACTCCCTCAGAGCGGTCCAAGGGGTCCAGAAGCGGGATCTGCACAACATAGAGAAGTGTAGTGCAATATCAGTACAACCGACCCCATGTACTGAGTAAGTGCCGAGCCTAACCTCGGCCGAAGTAGTGATGAGGCTAGACTTAGCAACTAACATTCACCTGTCCTATTCTACAACACAAAATACAGATAACAAAGCAAGGAAGAATAATAGTCATATACGGGGAATGGGAGCAGATAAAGGGAAAATAATAAGATAGAGTAGTTACTTAACATCAAGTAAGAAAAGAAACAATTTACCGAAAACTGATAAGGTATGAATGACATGTCTGAATGATAACAATGGCACGGCATCACCCTTCGTGCTTTTACTCTCTTCCTCACCAATACAATGTATGTTGTAATCAATGTAATCATGGCACGACATTAACCTTCGTGCTTTCAAAATGTAAATCATGGCACGACATCACCCTTCGTGTTTTTATTCTCTTCCTCACCAATGCAATGTATGTTGTAATCAATGTAATCATGGCACGACATTAGCCTTCGTGCTTTCAATAAATGTAAACATGGCACGGCATCACCCTTCGTGCTTTTAATCTCTTCCTCATTATGCATAACATGATGTAATCAATATAAAAAATATGGCACGGCATCACCCTTCGTGCTTTACACTCTTCCTCACCAATGCAAGACAGTGTGTATGGTAAGGAATGCAACATAGTGGGAAAATACAGTTCAAATCACCCGGCAAGGGGAAA
>ML287764.1:16002-29315 GCA_005239495.1 Nicotiana undulata | reverse complement strand
CTTGATTAAAACACTGCCACCGTGACTATCCCTTATCCAAGACTCATTTTGGATTCATGCCACCTGTTTGATAAATGTAAGAGTCAAAATGTGTTTAAGAAAAAGCTTCCATGTTAATCTTTATCCCTAAGATTTTAATTAATTAGTTAATCTCCCACCAAAAATTATTAATTACCTCAATTATTAACATAATTATGAATTATCTCAACTTATTTAAAATACTACTCCCTCTTAATACACATTATATAACTTACTATCATGGCCATGTGGTATCTTGTATGGCACTAGTCCATAAATACAGGGTATTATAGCTTAGATCGTATTTTACCCCAAAATGTCAAATTTCGACGACATCATTTTCTTCAATTTTCTTACTCTCTCACCTTCAACGAATTTACTTATCACTTATTTGAAATAATATAATACTTATAATCCCAAAATAATCTCATTCTCGAACTTATGTTGCTTAACTTACAACGAAACTTTAACGTACGAAAAATGCGAAATGTAACATCTCATTTCCGAGCTTATATCAATTTGCTTGTGGCGTACTTCCACGTACAAAAACATGGGGTGTAACAACCTATTAGGGTTTCTTGTTACCTTTTGGAGTGTACCAAGTTGATGGAATATGCCTACTTATATCCATAATGTTTAGGGCAATGGACTCCTCTTAAAGATAAAACTATGGGCAGGAAAGTTGGTCTGTATATATATATATATAGGGTTTTACTAAAATACTAATGAATCTAATATGTTAGCAATGTACTCACTTTCTCTTTACCTAATAATCTAAAATGCCCCTGTCAATATATTACTCAATTTATGTGAACTCATTTGACTGAGCATAGAATTTAAGAAAAGAGAAAGAACTTTTAAACTTGTGATGTAAAATGAGACATATTTATTTTGTGTGGTTATAAATCATTTCATAGAGGTAAATTGTTTCCAAATATGAAAATTGATCATTCTTTTTGGCACGGACTAAAAAAGAAAATAGATTTAAAACCGATGGTGTACTTTTTATCAATAGTATGATCACTTTTGTCTAGTCAGATGAAAATATTCTCCAACCTCACGTCCTCGTCACGCGCTACTGTCGTGTTCCAAAATTAATCTCATTTCAGCAAAAGCTCTTGTCTTCTGTCTTCTTCTATTAGTTTCCCCATTACCTTTTTTTGTTAGTTGGCGCACATCAATGTTAAATCGAGTGGGTAGATTTTACTGCACACATTAAAGTAACTCTTCTTATGTACACATGCTGAGATTTGTTGGGATCGAAATTGTTTGACCAAAAGATATAACTCTTGGTTCAAATAATTAAATATATGTGATAATGAGTTAAACCTAATTAATAATAATATTTTTAGATTGAGTTCCGAAAATATGATTAGTGTCAAATAAATCTGGTGAAAGAATGACAACAACATGAAATAATTGTTCCAAAAAATATGAGCAATAATATGGCATTTAATAACAATAAATTATATTTAAGTAAATAGGATGAGTGATTCATCCAACAAAGGATGAACTAGATGGTCGTTCCTCCTGACAATGATGAGCGACAGACAAATCCTAGAATGTTCGAATTATTCTCAGATCTGATGGAAAGTATGGAATAATATGGACGAGAATCTTGATAAAAAAGGTAGTGTTTGTATATTAATAAGAGAGAGAGAGAGAGAATCTTTTGTCAAAAGTCTGTTCTTACAAAATGAATCCCTCATCCCATATCATTGTCTCTTTTTCTATTTATATTAGATATTCTCCTAGTAAACCCTAATAGTACAAGTGCAAAGAATATCCACTAGAATATTCTCTTTAATATCCTATTTTGAAAACTAGTCGTTACAGCTTAATCAACAGTGCTCGACCTCGACCATTATTGGCATCTCGGCCACGTGTTTCGCTGTTTCATGGTCTACCTCGACTAACTATGACTCGAGGACTCTCTTTTTAGTGTTATCTTATCTTAAATATTCTAAGGCAGATTTCGACCCATACAGCTAGTCCCTCCACTTATTGAGGCCGGCCTCAGGCGGGCTTGATGAGCGGATTCCGTTTATTGCGAACGAAATGATTGGACTAGATGACTGGGTCGTGATGATTAGGACGAGCTGGCAAAATGGACCTTTGTGAGCCGGAAACCATGGAGTTGTGCAGTCTATAAATCAAGGTGACGTCATTTTTCCGATGCATTGCTTCATTTCGTGTGCGTCTTTTGATTAAATCTTCCGCTTTGGTTATGTTTCCAGGTAATGACGAATCAATTTCTTGGTTATGTTTCTTAAATTCCTATAAATAGGGGTGTGAAGGTATAGTTTCAAATTTTACGAAATTCTTGCACCAAAACCCTGTATCTTCTTCCTCTTCCATTGTTGTGCATCTTTTCCTTCTGCTCCAACAATCCTTATCGTTTTTAATTCCGTGTTATTTGATACATTCATCTCTTTTGTTGAAAATATGTCTAATATACCTTCCAGCGAGGGAAGTGTCCCGGTCCTTCTAGCGATTCTTCTTCCTCCTCATGGGGAGAACGTTCCCACTGTTGCATAGAATAGAAGCTTCCTGATTGTGAAAGCAATAGTTCCTCGTAACCCCGACCATATGTCTGATTTATCAAAACTTCCTAAAGCCGAACCCGGAACCTTTAAGTTGGCGATGAAGGAGGCTGATTGTTAGAGCTCAAGGAGAAGTACAGCCTTCCTGATCACGTCGAGTTGATCCCTGCTAGGTGGGATACGGTACAACACCATTTTCCTGTGTATTGCATTCTACGCCTACCGCTTTCACGTCGGCTACACTCTTCTCTCCTCCCACTAGTGAAGGAATTTCGTCGCTGCTATGGAATTTGTTGGGCTCAACTTGTGCCGTATATTTACAAGCTCAAAAGGACCAGTTCGCGGAGTTGGCGGGGGTCGAGATCACACTTCGACACCTGATGCACATATTCTCCCCCAGATTTTATATAGGGATGGTGCTGAATCTCCGCCACCGAGGAGGCAAATGTCTGGTGATGAAGATGGACGACAAGTCTAACCGCCAGTTCTGGCTAAACGTTTTCTTCGTTAGAACTGAGTACGTGGTGGAAAACATCAACGGCTTCCCTGAAGCTTGGAATTGCATTAATAAGTGCCTCACTCTTTTGCATGTCGGTACTTGGTTTATTTTGCTTAATTTTGGATTCTGACCTCTCATCCTTTTCTTATGCAGCCAAGAACTCGCCTCCTTTTTTGGTCGAGGGCATTTCTGGTTGGGTCGGTCAGCTCATCCTTCAATCACAGGCATTCGTGAGTGGCCGGGCTTCTTCAAGAGCCCCCCCCTCCCCCGACTAGTAAGTTACTCTTGTCTTTGTCCTGTTATTATTTATCTTTTGTGGTTTGTTTTGGCTGACTTTCTTATCCCATTATACTTCCCTTAATTTTAGCTAGGGGATCCTCGAGGAGGTCAAAGAGCTCCCGCACCTACATTTTGTAAGAGGAAAGCTGTTGCCTCTTTGTCTCCTGCCACTTCTATGATCATGACTGATTCTGCTGACTTCTCGATCCCACCCGCTACTGCTCCCAAATCAACTCCGTCTTTATCTGTAGAGACTTCGGCAGCGGAACCTTCGGTGTCTCCCTTATACTATCTCATAGATGAGGAAGAGGAGTCGTTGCCAGGTGATTTGGACTTGATGCCTCATAAGAGGAGATCGGTGGACGTTGGTGATAGGGTTGCCCAGGTCGTTAACTCGGTGATGGGTGATTTTACACTTCGTGAGATGGCGACTATTGTCATTGAAGATGATGTTGGGCCGACATTTGAGATTTCGAGGTCTACGAAGGCCGAAGAGGGAGTGTTTATCCCTTTTGCAATGACGGAATTCGAAGGGCCGTCCACTAGGGCTTCTGATACTTCACGTCAAGAGGGGTCGTCGACTCGCATCCAGCTGATGATACTTCTTTGCCGGCCGATGGTAGAGGCAAAGGTGTTGCCGAAGAAGGCTATGTGATGGTTTCATACATTGATGTTGCTGACCTGAGGATGATTGAGGAAGGGTTTACCCGGCTCGAGGTGAGGCTTGAGGGATCTACGAGGACCATTGTGATCCCCATGGATCGTTATCTATTGAAGAATACGAAGAACGTAGTCCCTGTCCTCGTCCCTCTTTGCTCCGACGTAGAGGGTGAATCCCTCAAAGTCCTGGACGGTGTTACCTTATCGAGGAGCATTGAAGGCCTTGCTCTCAGGGTGAGTATTTTAGGGCTTCGTCTTTCTGTCTGTTGTGTTTTTTTTGTTTAGTGCTTTGCCTTTGTTAGCAGGGGCGTTCTCATTCTTTATTTCCTTCTTTCTTTTTCTTTTTATGACTACAAACCATTATTTTGGAGATTGAAAACACCTGAAGGGAGGAGAAGCATAAGGCAATATTTGAGAGGTTGCAACGCAAATATTTTGAGTACCGTGGCAAGTACCAGGAGTTTTGCGGGCGGTTTGGTGACGACGGCAATTTGCAATCCCTTCATGATGAATTGAAGGAGAAGGATCACGTACTGGTGAGAGTCATCGAGAAGTGTAGTTTCCTTAAGGGGACTTTGAAAAGTAGGGAGGAATACTCGGAGTTAGTAAAGTCGTAAAGGCCCAAGTGGTGACCTTCAGACGCAAGTGGTCGAGCTGTAGATGCATTTGGAAGAGTGTTGTCTACAGATGGAGGTTCTTCATGGAGAAGTCACCGAGATGCAGAGCGAGCTTGATAAGGCGGAGTCTTCCCGTTTGGAGGTTCGAAGAAAATCGAAGATGCTAGAGTTGGCGAATAGGACTCTCCGTGCCAAGCGAGAGATTGATCAATATACGACGAAGGCAAAAGAAGATAGACTGGAAGAGAGGATCGGAGAGCTGGAAAAAGACAACTCCATCCTCCAGGATTGGGTGACTGCCTTAGAGGTTGAAAAGGCTCAACTGCCTTCGCAATCGTCTTCCTCTCGCACTTCAAATTTCCCAAAAGTTCCCCGGGACCTGTACGAGGAATAGATTCATGATGAAGCTCAATTGGACGTGTTTCAAGATTTGTATAAGGTGGGTTCTCTTTATGAGATCGCCCTTGATGGGGTTCATATTAAGGCTCGCGAGGCTCGGGTCGCTTGCGGATATGATCTCGCCATGCCTGAGGCTGGTGATGATAAGGGGGACGGGGGCCTAGACCAGCTTGAAGAGAATGCATGGTATGATGATGCATACCCTGAGTGTGATGGTGATGATGAAGATGAGGATCAAGACGGCCAAAGTGTAAGCGATCATATCGATGGTGCTGAAGATCCCGATGGCGGAGGTTAGTAGTTCTCCTCCTTTTTTTAATTTGTTGTAAGCTTGTGTATTTTTGCCGGCGTCTTCAGGAGCCTTTTTAAAAAATGTTTAAGTATGAAATGGAATGCCCATATTGTTTTCTGCATCTTTTTCCTTTTTTGTGGTTAGCGTTTCTATACTTGCGTGTTTTTCGCTTATGTGTCTTGTTCGAGTGAGGTCGAACATATTTGAACTTAGTCATGGCCGAGGGCCGGTAGATTGTAGTTCGAGCGAGGTCGAACACTTCCTGAGTTTAGTTATGGCTGAGGGTCGGTAGGTGTTAGTTAAAGTGAGGTCGAACATAACCTAATGGCCGAGGGCCGATAGGTGTTAGTTCGAGCGAGGTCGAAATAACCTACATTTTATTATGGCCGAGGGCCGGTAGGTGTTAGTTCGAGCGAGATCGGACTTAACCTAAATTTCATTATGGCCGAGGGCTGGTAGGTGTTAGTTCAAGTGAGGTCAAACATAACCTAAATTTAATTATGGCCGAGGGCCGCTAGGTATTAGTTCGAGCGAGGTCGGACATAACCTAAATTTAAATATGGTCGAGGGCCGGTAGGTGTTAGTTCGAGTGGTCGAACATAACCTAAATTAATTGTCCGAGGGCCGGTAGGTGTTCATTCAAGTGAGGTCGAACATAATCTGAATTTGAGAGAAATGCACTAGTAAGTGTAAAGTTTATTGCCTTGACATTATTGCATTTGTTACATACTTGGAGGAATTTACAGATTTTGGGTGTTAACTGGCGTTCCAGTCCTAGTCCAGGTCTATCTAGTCCTTTCATTGGTCGATCTAAAGAGTATTGAGAGGCCGATAAATGAAATAGTAACCAAGGCTTAGCCTTCGCGTACTTCGACTTGGAGTGTTCCCTTCGTCGCCTTGTTAAAAGCCTCCTTGAGAAAACCCAACTAGGACAAAACTCAAGTGAGGGAAAAAAGACTATGACTTGGGGGACACTCTTTCCTTTAGAAGTAGAAGTATTTGAGATGGTTGATATTCCAGTTGTTTGGTAGTATCTTTCCTCCCATTGTTTCTAGCTGAAACGATCTTTTGTTCGCTTTTGTTGTGATTTTGTATGAACCGTCCCAATTTGTTCCCAGCTTACCTTCCCTGGGATCTTTGCTCGCTTGGGTTTTAGCTTTCAATATGTAGTCTCCGACTTTGAGTGGCCTAAACTTTTCTTTCTTGTTATAATAACATTCTGCTTGCTGTTTTTGGGCGATTATTCTTATATAAGCCATATCTCTCTGTTTGTCAGCTTCGTCCAGTTCCTATCTTCGGCCCTCGTAGTTGCTTGTGTCGCTCTCTTGGGAGTACCTTAGACTAGGCTCTCTAACCTTGATAAGTATTACCGCCTCGGTCCCATATACCAAAGAGTAGGGCGTCTCTCATGTGCTCATTTTCGAAGTTGTTCGGTATGCCCATAATAATTCTAGTAGGACTTCTGGCCACAATCCCTTAGCGTCCTCGAGCTTCTTTTTCATGTTGTTTAGTATTGATTTGTTGGAGGAATCTACTTGTCCGTTGCTCGCGGGGTGGTACGGGATTGAGATTATTCTTTTGATATGCCATTTTTTGAAATATTCGTCGACTTTCTTTTTCGTGAATTGGGGTTCGTTGTTGGCACTGATTTCTTTGGGAAGACAAAACCAACATATGATATTTCTCCATATAAAAGTGATTACTTCTTGTTCCCGTATTTGGTCGAATGCTCCTGCTTCCACCCACTTAGAGAAATAGTCAATTAAAACTAAAAGGAATCGCACATTACCTCTCCTGCTGGAAGGGAGGCCTACAATGTCCATTCCTCATTTGATAAACGGCCAAGGTTAGGTGATCGAGTAGAGGTGTTCGCACTCTTGGTGAATCACTAGGGCGTAATTCTGGAATTGCTCGCATCTTTTTACGAAGTTTGCGGCCTCCTTTTTCATGGTGGGCCAATAATATCCCGCTCGTATGAGGCATCTGATCAGCGCTCGATTGCCGGAATGAGCCATGTAATGGCCTTCGTGGATCTTCTCAAGGACGTGCCGAGTCTAGTTTGGGCCAAGGCACTTCGCTAAATATCCGTCGTAGGTTCTCTTGTACATGTCATTGTGGAGGATATTATATCTGGCTGCTTGCATTCTCAATTTCATGGCCTATTTTTTTATCGCCCGAGAGTGTACCATCCTGCAAGTATTCCATAATACGATTGCGCCAGTCCCATGTTAAGTTAATTGTTCTTACCTCGACTTGGTCTAGTGAGGAGTTGATAAGATGGACCATGTTTTTGTCTCCTGCTGTGATGCTTTTGGTAGCTGCGGCTAGTTTGGCGAGGCATTCTGCCTCGACGTTCTGTGCTCGTGGATCCTGGTCGAGCTGACATTCATCGAACTCGGACATCAACTTGCAGATCTCGGTCAGGTATTTTGCAATTTTGTTCCTTGATTTGGAAAGTCCCTATGACTTGGTTGACTACGAGTTGGGAGTCACAACGTAGTTTTAACCCTTTTCCCCATACTTGAGCGCTAGTCTTAAACCTGCAATGACAGTCTCATACTCGACCTCGTTGTTAGTCATGTACGGGCACTTTATGGACTGGTGAATTACTTCACCTGTTGGGACTTCGAGTACGAGTACCAGTCCAGACCTCGAAGCGTTGGACACGCCATTGGTGTATAGGACCAAGAAGTCTTGTGTTCCGGGAGAAGTTTAAAGGGCTTCCCTTTCGACTTCAAGCATTATTTTTGCACTAAAGCCGGCGACGAAGTCAGTGAGCACTTGTGACTTTATCATCGTTCGCGAGTGGTATGTGATATCTTGCTCACTGAGCTCTATTTCCCATTTTTCTAGCCTCCCCGGTAGCTCGGGTTTATGCAAAATTCTTCTTAGGGGGGAAGTTATGACAATCGAGATGGGGTGGCCCTGGAAATATGGTCTAAGATTCCGTGAAGCTACGACTAAGGCCATAGCCAGATTCTCGAGGTGCGGGTACCTCATCTCGGCAACGGCTAATGTTTTTCTAATGTAATAAATGGGAGATTGCATATATTTGTTTTCTCAAATTAGGACTACGATCATAACTACCTCGGATACAGCTAGATAATCGAGGAGATGTTACCCCGACTCGGGTTTTGAAAGCAAGGGCGGTGACGAAAAGTATACCTTTAGTTCCTTCTGAGTCTGGACGCACGCGAAGTCCATTGGAGGTCGTTATCTTTCTTGAGTATGCCAAAGAATTTATGTCATCTATTTGACGACCGCAAGATGAACCTTGATAGGGCGGCGAAGCGGCCAGTCAATATTTGGACCTATTTTTTGGTGGTCAAGAGTTCGGGTATCCCTTTAATGGATTTAATTTGGTCAGGGTTGACCTCGATCCCTCGCTTTGATACTAGGAACCCTACAAAAGTTTCCTGAGTCTACGTTGAACGCACACTTTTCCGAGTTCATTTTAATTCTGTACCGTCTGATTATGTCGAAATTATCTTTCAAATGATCGATGTGTGAAGAGCGCAAAACTCACACTTAAATATGCTCACTAGTCGAATATATTATAATATATATCGTATCCACAAGGATAGGATTTAAACAGTATTCTCGTAGTTTCTAGCTTGATTGCTATACAAGGTGATAAACAATTAATATTTTTATGATTAAAACTAAGATTAACTAAGAGTCTAAACTATTGGCTCGACGCACGTAATGAGCAAAGAAGGTTATCAATTGGGAGAAGATAGGGCTGATAGGATAGGTGCAAGACAAATGTTTAGGATCTAACTCTACATAATTCACTTCTAATTTTCAAGTGAGTCTCTAATTCACTTGGTTATTAGTTCAATTGTTTAGTAAAAACTCCTCTCTTGATTAAGTCTCACCCCAACAAGATGAACCAATTTTAAGCACGTGAAGATATGCAAGAATTCGTAGTGGATTGATCTTTAGGAGAACCTCTCTTGATTATCCTCCTAAGTAGGTTTAATCAAAAATTCAGCTTCTCCCAGTTACTAAGATGAACTAATGATTCCAACCAACAAAATAGAATGCAAAGATATCACAAGTTATGCCTCTCTCGATTACATGAACAAGTGAACATAGATGTAACGATTAAAACACCCAAAATTATTCAATACATAATACTAGAGTTAATATCCACAAACAAGTATCAATATGCCAAATCTATCAAACCCTAAAGCAAACTACTCCATGGATATGGAGTAATTCATCACAAATATGTTTAAGTTAAAGGAAAACATAAAATGATCCAAACTCTTGTCTTGAGTGAGGATTGAATGATGAAATCCTTGAGATTTTGCTTCTCCACCCCCTCCTTCCTATGGTCTTAGATGTGTTTTTAACATGTATTTATACTAAGTAGGGTCAGGCCCAAATGAAACCACCTTCTCCTAGCCGAAACTGGATTGTTACTTCGTAAAGAATGCACAAGCGCGCCGCATAGGGCAACGTGCCATGCGGAGTGGTAGTGGAGTTTATCAGGGATCATGTAGTTTCAAGGTAGCAGGCAAAATGCATAGACGCAATGTCCCACACGCGGCTCCACGCGCTGAAGCTGTGGTGATTTTTGTGAGTCCGACCTTTTTTCTTGATTTTTGATATCGGATGTGGTTCTCGATCCCAGAACATGATCCTGGCTTAATCCCTTGGGCTTTTACTCAGACTTCAAAGCTCCAAATCACTTGAATCCATACCATAACATCTGCATAGCTCGTAATCACTTCTACAAGGCATAAAACACAGAATTAGTGCAAAACACTAGCGATTAAAGCTCAAAATCAATTAAAGTACAGTAAAATAGAGTGCAATGAGCGACTAAAACACTAGAGTATAGCCTACCATCAATGTGATCTTCACCTCTTTTCAATTTGACCAGCATGTCGTCTATATATACTTCCACTGTCTTGCCGAGCTGATCCTTGAACATTCTCGTCAACAACCTTTGATAGGTCTCCCCCGCGTTCTTTAGTCTGAAGGGCATGACCCTGTAACAGTACGTTCCTTGGAGGGTGATGAATGTGGTTTTTTCCTGATCTTCCTCTTCCATGAGAATTTCATTTTAGCCTGAGTAAGCGTTCAAGAAACTTAGCAACTCATGTTCATATGTTGCATCAATGAGAGGAAGTGGGTATGAATCTTTTGGGCATGCTTTGTTCAAGTCTGTGAAGTCTACACACATCCGCCATTTCCCATTCTTATTTTTAACCATTACCACGTTGGCGACCCGTTTGGGGTACTTTGATTCCCTTATGGAACCATTTTCTAACAGTTTTCCACTTCCTCGCACACTGCGTCGTTGATTGTGAATTGAAATTATGTTTGACCTGCCTCACCAGGGGGTGGTAGGGGTCGACATTTAATTTGTGCATGGCGATCTCCTTTGGGATGCCCGACATATTTGCACGACTGAAAGCAAACAAATCCACGTTAGCTTTTAAGAATTGATTGAATTTACATGGGTCATGGAGCTTGCAGACGATATAGGCATATTTGTTGTGGTCGTTGGAGTCTATTGAATTGGGTATAGGTCTTCTATGGACGACCTTGCGGCTTTGACTATGTCGGGATCTTTGATGCCTTCTCCGACCTCATCGTGTCCCGACCTCTACCGTGCTGATTTATATGCCTCTTTTCCTTTGTCCTTCCTTTGTTGGGAGGTCATGCGGTCTAAAGCAGTGTGGTAGCATTCTGGGGATGTATGATGCTCTCCTCGTATGCTGAATATCCCCGACAGAGTTAGGAATTTGATGACTTGGTATAAGCTTGTGGGGATGGACTTCATAGGGTGTATCCACGGTCTTTCCACTATGTCATTGTACGCGATGTCTTGGTCCATGATGTGGAATGTTGTTTCCAGAGTTACACCGCCGGCCAAAACGGGGAGAGAAATTTCCGCGGATGTTCATTCAATTATTGTTAAAACTAGTTAGTGTGATATAGCTTGACACTATCTTATCATTTGGGTAAGTACTCCGGAACTGATAATGCACGGGCCACTTCCGTCATCAATCATAATACATTTAACATTAGTATCCAAAACTTTTAGAGTAATAACGAGAACGTCATGTTGAGGAAAGACCAAATCGTCAGCATCCGACTTATCAAAGATGATACTTTTTTCGAGTTTGTCATACCGTTTGTGGGTGATGTATCGCTTGAGTTTGTGTGTAGTGGTGAAATTCACGTTGTCGATAGAGGCGTCATCTCCGATGATCATGTTGATGATACGAGCTGGTGAGGGTGGTTTGGTTGGCCCTTGATGCTTGCGCCCTCTGGAAAAATTAGTTCTTCCCTTATCCTTAGCAACTCTTTAAGATGTCCCTGGTGTATCATGTTCATGATCTCTTGTCTTTGGGCGATGCAGTCTTTCGTTTCGTGCCCTCGTTCATGGTGGAACTCACAAAGGGCGTCAGACTTTCTGGTATTAGGGTCTGATCTCATCTTTGGAGGCCACTTTATTTTTGGTTTGAGCTTCTCCATGGCGTAGACTATCTCTGTAGGTGACACAGTAGGGGGAATACCTCTATCGTTCCGGTAAGTTTCCATCCTTGATCTGGATGGAACTTCTTCGTAGCGAGGGGAAGGGCAACAACCATCCTGATGCATGGTTGGTGCCGTTCTCTGTTAGGTCGTGGGATCGGGTGATCTCATCTGGCCTTGTCTCTTCGATCCTTTCTTGACTCCGCTTTTACTGAGGTTAGTCGGTGAGTTGGCTCGTTGAGGTCATCCTCATATACACGGACTTCGGCACAATAAGCATTGTGGATTTCATCCCAAGTGGTTGGGGGTACTTCATCAACCGGCTTAAAAGTTTCCTCATTGCTCTTGAACCATACATGTTCAACCCATTCTGAAAGGTTGTGACCGCCATCCCTTCGTACATGTTTGGCAAAAGTCATCCTTACTCGGTTGAACCGGGCGAGGAAGTCCCTCAATCCCTCTCTCAGATATTGTTTGACGGCAAATATGTCGTACTCTTGCCTCAGCCTTTTTGGCTCTGGCGTAGGCCGTTATGAACTTGTTGGCCATTTCATCAAAGGTTTCAGTGGAGTGTGCTGGTAACTGTGAATACCATGTTAATGCTCCTCCAGTGTGGGTTTCTCCGAACTTTTTCAGCAAAATGAAAGACACGTGTTCCTTGGCGAGGTCGTTGCCTTTTACGGCGGTGACGTAATGAGTCACATGATCTTTGAGGTTGATTGTGACATCATATATCCTGAGGTAGGGTGGCACTTTAAAGGTTTTTGGTATAGCATGTGAGGCTACATCATCACTGTACAGTTGTTCGATGAACTGGCCGTAATGGCAACAGCTTGGGGGCGCCTGGCATTTATTGATCCTTTCCTAGTGTTCTTTCATTTGATCTCCGAGTTCCTTGTTATCATTCTCCATTTCCTCCATCCTTTTCAAAATGGTTGTGAGGGCGTTGTCACCTGCACTATTAATGACATTGGAGGAGGAGGGACTTGGTTGCACTGCTCGTCTGCTGGTTGTATAGTGCAAGTCCTTGCATTTTCTGTAGCTGTGTCCCGGACGGGCTTATTGATAATGGTGGTTAGCGTGTTAGTTATACATGCTTCGAGGAGTTTTTATACAGTTGGGGGCGTCTCCTACCCCACGATGTGGAGGCTACCTCACCAAGAGATTTTGTGATGCTGCAGTGAGGAGACATCAACCCATCTCGCCTAGGGGAGGTACTGGGCGTTGCGTCTTCGTCTGCCATTTCACAGCGTTCATTGATGACATTCAAGAGGTTTGTTGGGAGGTCACTTATTATTCTCATCCTTTCTTCTTGGTTACCTGGCACGTTAGGATTTGTGCACACAAAGAAATGAGATCTTGTTTTTGCTCTTTTACGTTAGTGACCCATGTTAGTTGTAGATCTAGAAGAAACTAAAAACTTAACTAAGAGAGAGAGAATCTATTTTCAAAAGTATGTTCTTATGAAATGAATGTCCTCCCCCCCCACCCCCACCCTCCGTTTTTTAAAA
>ML287762.1:47259-57287 GCA_005239495.1 Nicotiana undulata | reverse complement strand
AAAGTGTGTGTGCAAACCCACAAATCAATGCTTGTTATTCTCTACTCAAAATATATTTACAAAGCTCAAAATATATCCTCAATATTATGTTATTGCCAAAAAGCCCTAGATGTCCCTAAAAAATGGCTGCTAGGTCGAGTATATAAAAGTTGAAGTTGGAAAATGTGATTTTACACCTTTGTCCAAATCTGATGCCCGACTACCGCACATGCGGAAGATTCATCGCAGGTGCGATTCCGCAGGGGCGGAATATTTCTCGCATGTGCGGGTTCTGAGTTGTGTCACTTTTCCGCAGGGGCGGATATTTGATCGCACCTGCGGTTCCGCAGGTGCGTGAATTCCATCGCAGGTGCGAGATTAAGCTGGTTTGAATTCCATCGCAATTGCGGACATTTGGTCGCACCTGCGGAATCGCAGGTGCGTAAAAAAACACCGCAGGTGCGAGTCTTGTGTGCCTGAGCCAGCTTCACAGGGGCGACAATTCCTCGCAGGTGCGGAATCACTGAAGCCTTTATGCACATTTTCACCGCTTTTTGTCCAACTTTCAGTCCAATTCAACACCAACCTTCATAGAATCATTTCCCTAAAAATTGAGCAATTATACACTAACAACGACCTCAAATTATCATTTAACAATACAAAATCTTATGAGAAAAGGCTAAAATGAGTGGTAAAATCACCACTCATCAATGGGCCCGAGGGCCGGGTTTGAGCCAATTTCGGAATTTGGTCTAATTTGATATTTTTTTCTTATGGAATTCATTTCATTAGCGTATATTGATGGTATTGTACTTGTTGTGAATAGATTCAGAGTATTTGGATGTCGAGTCAAGGGGCAAGAGCATCGCATCATAGAGATTCGATTGATTTGAGGTAAGTAACGATAGTAAATCTAGTCATAAGGGTATGATACCCCATATTTTATGTTATGTGACTATTTTGAGGGGATGCACATGCTAGGTGACGGGCGTGTGGGCGTGTACCGTTGAGAGTTGCGACTTGGTTCATCCCGTAGCAACTGTAAAGTTTCATATTTTGTTGAAACTATATGATACTTATGTGTTTTAGAAAGAGTTTTCTGTAAATTGGGTTGGATGCCATGTTTAGGCCTTATGCCAGTTTTGCTTTGACCCTTAGAGGTCTTTTCTTACTATCCTCTCATTGTTTTGACTGAAAATCTATACTCAGTCATAATATACTGTCACGCCCCAAAATCGAGGGACGAGACCGGCGCCTAACCGGATGAACCCAGTCAAGCGGACTTGGATTGCCTTTCCTGCCCAACGTATTACCCCGTGTTCATAATGTACATTATTCCATATGAGTTAGCCAATTTAGAGTCAAAGTACACTCTACAACATAATTCCATTTACCTCTTTTAGTTTTCAACAATAGATAATCCGAAATATACAAGTTACATACAACATTTCTGATTTGCGATCCACAATTACGAGTGAGTACAACTACCGCCCAAAATATACATGTACATATACATATACAACCCACACAGTGTCTACGGAGCCTCTAAGAGTTCTTAGGAGTTTTACATAATGACGGCGACAAGGCCCCGGCTATACCTTTACAACATAAGCAAAAGAGGATAGTATAATCCACATGCGGCCCCAAGAGGAAGAGGGGCTCACCAAAACTGCTGAAGAGATGAAGAGGAGGCGCCACTAACGGCGGGTTGAGCTACCTGCTATGGAACCACCTACATCCATATAAAAGATGTAGCGCCCCCGGCAAAAGGGACGTTAGTACTGTGGAATAGTACTAGTATGTATGAACAAACTTTACCCTAAGTACAATCAAGCAATACACAGATAAGAGACAGTTAATGGAACCAACAAGTATTGCACAGAAACAGAAACAACCAAAATCAAGAGTTTCACAGATTCTCCTTTCAACACCACCATATTCAAGAGTTTCACAGATTCTCATTTCAACTCCACCATATTCAAGAGTTTCACAGATTCGCATTTCAACACCACCATATTCAAGAGTTCCACAGATTCTCATTTCAGCACAACCACATTCCATCCTTATTACCTCGGCCACCCTTATTACCTCGTCCACCCTTATTACCTCTCCGACCCTTATTACCTTGTCCACCCTTATTACCCCGTGTTGCGGCGTGCAACCCGATCCCACCAGACAATAACATTTCATAACAACAATCACCAATAATTAAATCACAAGGATCTTCATTACAAGGAATACAAGCTCATATCAACAATTCGCTATGTGGACTCAAGGCACAATGACTCTCACCAAGCAGTAATTCATGTACACGGTGTTGCCATAATCGTTCAACTCAATTACATCATTTCACAATACCCTTTTTCATTACTTACCACGTACGGTTTTAGCCATTATATACATTCCCATACTTGGTCATATTAACATTCTTTCATTCATTAACACATACTTTCATATCGATACCCTCGAGCATTTTACGATCTTTGCACATAACAAGATAGGCACAACAAACCACTTTTAACAATCTCAGCTAGCATAGTAGTCAACAAGAAATTCAGGGAGTGAAGTATTACGCCTCAACACAATTGGACAGTCAATTCACATATTCTCAAACAAAGTACACATACCGTATGCTCGGACACCAACAAGAGGATTCTACAAAGGTTAAAGTTAGACATACATACCTGGAGTCGAAGTTACCTTCTAATTCCTATTCCCAAATCACCGGACCGTCAAGCATCGTCAATCTAATTCATAATGTAACACATTCATCTTAGAATTGGGAATCATGGACACAATTCGAACTCGCCTAGGCATTTATAGAATGCTATGAGACCCCTCAGATTACCAACCCCCTCTTTGTGATTATTTACTCTAACCCACTTCCCTTTACTAGATTGTGACAATAAATGAACATGCATTCAAGGTTCTTCACTTTCATCTTCAAGAACCCATTTAGAGGAGTTCTACCATTAACCAAAAATCTGGAAATTTAAGGGAAATGGGGTGGGGACTTACCTGTTAGAATGAAGAAGAAGATTACTCGAAAATCCCAAGCCTGAGTGATTTTGGAAAAATCAATTTGATGAAGAAGGATCTTTCTCTCTCAAGAACCCTCTCTCCCCTCTCTCTATTTTGTTCAGAAATTCCTTTAAAATGAAGGGGAGGGGTGTTTTATTAAACAGGGGGTCGGGTTTTAAATTTAGAAAATAGGAGTCCCGACACAGAAATGCGGTCAGGAATGCGATCGCATTCCTGCTATGCGGTCCGCATTCCTGTCGCATAGTTGGCCCTCAAATGGTCCAAAATTGAAAAACAATCTGCCCAGGTATGAGACCACTATGCAGTCCGCATACCTGTTATGCAATCTCATAGTGCGTCGCATAACCTCCTTCGCAAGAACTGTGGGGCAAGAATGCGATAACTATGCGGTCCGCATACCCAAAATGCGATCGCATTTTGGGCCGCATAGTTGTCCTCAATTTGGACAGTATCCTGTCTAGGTATGCGACCATTATGCGGTCCGCATACACGTTATGCGATCGCATAGTGCATCGCATAACAGCACAATTCTGGAAAATTTTACTTTTTAAGTTTCGGGGTACATTTTACTCAAAATAGGTCCGTTTTAAGAGTTTCTACAGTTATAACAACACAGGGACTTATTCGGGCATTATTCCAGGCATAGAATTTTACGAGTCTTTACATCCTCCCCCACTTAAAATCATTCGTCCTCGAATGAGGATCGAAAATTCATTTGGTTTTGAAAACACAATATGCCAACCCCCAATTTTCACTAACTCCGATATTTTCTGAAAATTTCGCCAGAGTTTCCTCTGTAATTAGGCCTATCTACCTGTCAGAGAGCCCCCGAAACACATGTTCTTGACCAATTAAATGCTACATAATGTAGTTATTCTAACAACTTGTATATAATCTTGTTACTTCAACAGCTTCCATATATTCAATTACTTCCACACGCCATATACACCTCAATTAATCATTACCGATCTACACTTCTATAAATCATTTAACCATCGCACGAGTTTCACACAATTTCACTTACTCCAACAATTTGCACATAATTCAGTTAACACCACCACTTGCATATCATCTAACTACCACATGAATTGCACAGAATTTTAGCTTACTTCAAAGAGCTGCACATTACCCAAAAAATCACAATGTCACACAAATATGGCACAACTTTGAGAGGTTACAATAGTAAGGAAATTAGGAGAGTGAAGTGTTCTTGCACAAAGTTAAACACAAAGGTGTATTCACTTAGAGATGGCAATTCTCACGATCACTACTAGACTTGTTCAAACAAATGGGGATATTTTTCTTTCATTTCATTCTCCCCTTCCCACGTGGCTTCCTCGACTCGTTGACTTCACCACTACACTTTAACTGAAACAATTTCTTTGTTCCTCAACCTACGGACTTGCCTATCAATAATAGCAACTGGAACCTCTTCGTACGATAATTCTTCATTAACCTCAATAGTCTCAACTGGCACGATGGAGGATGGATCTCCAACAACTTTCTTCAACATAGACACATGAAATACCGGGTGCACTAATGACATTTCAGGGGGCAATTCCAGCCTATACGCGACTTGCCCTATCCATTGAGCGATCTGATACGGCCCGACATACCTAGGGCTCACTTTCCCTTTCTTTCCAAACCGCATCACCCCTTTCATGGGAGATACCTTCAAGAATACCCAATCATCTACTTGAAACTCTAAATCCCTACGACGAACATCCGCATAGGATTTCTGACAACTCTGAGAAGTTTTCATCCTCTCCTGAATCACTCTAACTTTTCCCATAGCTTGGTGCACAAGATCTGGTCCTAACAATTCTGCCTCACCAACCTCAAACCATCCGAGCGGAGACCTACATCTCCTCCCGTACAATGCCTCAAATGGGGCTATTTGAATACTAGCCTGGAAGCTGTTATTGTAAGCAAACTCTATAAGCGGCAAGTGATCATCCCAGCTACCCTTGAAATCCAAAACACAAGCCCGTAACATATCCTCAAGCGTCTGAATAGTCCGCTCCGCTTGACCATCAGTTTGCGAGTGGTAAGCCGTGCTGAGATTTACCTGAGTACCCAGACCTTGTTGAAATTTCCTCCAAAAGTTAGTTGTGAACTGGGGCCCTCGATCCGAAATAATAGAAACTGGAGTGCCATGAAGTCTGACTATTTCCTTGATATACAACTGAGCGTACTATTCTGCAGTATCGGTGGACTTGACTGGTAAGAAGTGAGTTGATTTCGTGAGTCAATCCACTATTACCCAAATTGAGTTGAACTTGCGCTGAGTGCGAGGTAACCCTACCACGAAGTCCATATTGATCATTTCCCATTTCCACATCGGTATTTCCATGATCTGCGTCAACCCACTGGGCCTCTGATGCTCGGCCTTCACTTGCTGACAACTCGAACATCTAGCCACAAAGTTCGCCACACCCCTCTTCATACTACCCCACCAATAAATTTCCTTGAGATCGTGATACATTTTCGTAGAACCCGGGTGAACAGAATACCTGGAATTATGAGCCTCTGCCATTACCCTCTCCCGGAGATCATCCACATCTGGAACACATAGTCTCCCCTGACACCGCAAGACACCGTCATCATTGCCGAGTGAAAAAGCTGAAATCTTGTGATTTAAAATCGCTTCCCTCAATTGTATCAATGTTGGGTCTCTGAATTGATTTTCCTTAACTTCCGCTACAAGCGAGGACTCCGCTCCATAACGCACCACGACTTTCCCCTCACCTGAGGTCGAAAGACAGACCCCAAGACTGGCCAATTGATAAACCTCCCGAGCCAAAGGCCTCTGACCGGCCTCCAAATGTGCCAAGCTACCCATGAATTTCCGACTAAGAACGTCGGCTACCACATTCGCCTTTCCTGGATGGAACAAAATATTCATATTGTAATCCTTGAGAAATTCTAACCACCTCCGTTGCCTTAAGTTCAACTCCTTCTGCTTGAATAAATATTGAAGACTCTTGTGGTACGTGAACACGTCCACATGGACCCCATAAATATAATGCCGCCAAATTTTCAATGCCAACATAACCGCTGCAAGCTCCAAATCATGCGTCGGATAATTCTTCTCGTGACTCTTGAGATGACTTGAAGCATACGCTATAACTTTATCACATTGCATCAACACACACCCCAAACCAACTCTCGAAGCATCACAATAAACCACGATCTGAACCTTCTGGAAAGGTCAACACTGGTGCCAAAGTCAATCTCGACTTCAATTCCTGAAAACTCTTCTCACAAGCATCGGACCACTGAAACTTAACTGCTTTCTGCGTCAGCTTAGTCAATGGGGAGGCGAGAGTAAAGAATCCCTCCACAAACCTCCGATAATACCCAGCTAGACCCAAGAAATTACGAATCTCCGTCGGGGTCGTTGGTCTAGGCCAATCCATTACCGCTGCAATCTTTTGGGGATCAACTTGAATCCCTTCCCTAGAAACAACATGGCCCAGAAAGGTGACCGATTCTAGCCAAAACTCACATTTTGAAAACTTTGCATACAACCGGTGTTGATAAAGAGTCTGCAGAACCGCCCTGAGGTGATTAGCATGATCTTCCTGACTTCGCGAATAAACAAGGATATCATCAATGAAGACTATCACGAAGGAGTCAAGAAACGGCTTGAAAACCCGATTCATAAGATCCATAAAAGTTGCTGGGCGTTGGTTAGCCCAAAAAACATTACCAGAAATTCAAAGTGCCCATAACGAGTCCTGAAGGCGGTCTTAGGAATATCCTGCTCTCTGATCTTTAACTGGTGGTACCCCGACCGTAAATCAATCTTTGAGAAGAACCTAGCACCTTGTAACTGATCGAACAAATCATCTATCCGAGGTAGTGGATATTTATTCTTGATGGTGACCTTGTTGAGATGCCAATAATCAATACACATTCGAAGCAATCCATCTTTCTTTCTGACAAAAAGAACCGGTGTGCCCCAAGGCGACACACTTGGCCGAATGAAACCCTTTTCTAATAGATCTTTCAATTGCTCCTTTAACTCTCTAAATTATGTTGGCGCCATTCTGTAAGGTGGAATAGATATTGGTTGCGTATCTGTAAATACATCAATCCCTAAATCGATCTCTCTATCTGGCGGAATTCCAGGAAGCTTATTCGGAAACACTTCAAGAAACTTATTCACAACCGGCACGGACTCGGGAGCAGGCACTCTGAAGTGGTGTCCGCAACCCGGACCAAATGATAGATGCATCCTTTCCTGATCATCTTGGAGGCTTTAAGATAGGAAATAAACCTTCCCTTCGGCACCACATCACCCCATTTCCATTCAATAACAAGCTCGTTAGGAAATTCGAGCCTCATAATTCTAGTTTGGCAGTCGAGTTTAGCAAAGCACAAACAAAGCGAATCCATTCCCATGATTACATCAAAATCTAACATCTCCAACTCAATACGATCGGCCGTGGTATCTCGACTACACACCGTAACAACACAATTCCTATAGACTCGCGCGGCCGTAATAAAATCACCAACCGGAGTCGACACTGAGAACGGCTCATGAAGTTGTTCGGGTTCTATCCCAAAACTCGAAGCAATAAATGGAGTAACATATGACAAATAGGACCCCGGATCAAAAAGAGTATAAACATCAAGCAATTGGACAGTCAGAATACCTGTGACAACATCTGGAGAAGCCTCCGCACTCAGGAGACCACTCAAAGCATAGAACCGACTGGGTCCCCCTTGACCCCATACTCTACCCCTAGCTGCACCGCCCCCTGCTGGAGCTGGAGGGCGTGCTGAAGGTGTAGCGGCTGAAGAACTGGACGGTTGAGAAGTGCCCCTACATGTGCCCTGACTGGGCGCACGACAATCCCACTGGATATGACCCCTCACTCCACATCTGTAGCATACCGTAATATCCAAGTAACATGGCTCAGAATGGAACCTCCCACACTTAGGACATGGGGCCCTCCGCTGCTGCTGAAACCTCCCACCAGAATGACCTGACTTGTGGAACCTCCTGCTATCTGAACCGGGCCCAAAAGCGACCTCCTTGCTGATAACTATGCCCTGATGGCGGCGCACTGGCTGAGGACTGAGCATAAGACTGAGATGTCCCTGATGACCCTCTCCCAAGGGCTAATCTCCCACCTCCAACTTAGCTCCCAGGGTTGCCCGCTGACCGGGCCCTACTACTACCCTCTCTCTCCATTCTTATTTTAAATTTCTGGGCCTCTGTAGCCTGGGCAAAACCCACAATCTTACCATAGTTCATATCTGAATGCAAAGCAGCTGTAGCAGCCTCATTGACAACCAAGGGACCAAGGCCCTGAACAAACCGACGAACTCTGGCCTCCATAGTCGGCATCATGTGGGTAGCATACTTGGACAAGCGCGCAAACTCCATATGGTACTCCCACACACTTAGGTGGCCTTGCTTAAGGACCTCAAACTCTGCAGCATGGGCTGCCATCACCTCGGCAGGCAAGAAATGATCCAGGAAAGCATCTACAAACTCGACCCACCTCGCTGGAGGGCTCCCCTCTCCACGGGAACTCTGCCACATCTCAAACCACGAATATGATGTTCCCTTTAGACGATAGGAAGCTAACTCAACTCCCTTTGTTTCAGTAGCCTTCATAACCCGAAGGTTCTTGTACATTTCATCTACAAAATCTTGAGGATCGGCCTCTGGGTCGGTGCCTGTGAAATATGGAGGGGCTAACCGCAGAAACTGGTTGACCCTAGAACCTGAAGAATCCCCTTGCTCGCTAGAGGATGCAGGGGCAACCTGTGATCTTTGGGCCTGGGAGGCCACTAACTGAGTCAACATCTAGATAGCTCCCCTAAGGTCCCCATCAGAAATACTAGGACCGGAAGCAGGGACTGAGGAAGGATCAGGAACATCAGCGGGAGGGATTTCAGTATCCTCTACTGGAGCAGGAATAGGAATAGACTAGCCTGGCACGGAGGAGTCGGGCAGATTCAAGGTGAGGGAATCATTCTCACCCACACCATCGGATGAAAGATTTATGGCCACACTTGGGGTGGCATTGGCCTCTAAGCCAAGTCGAGCTTTCTTCTTAGGCGCCATTTACTGAAAATTAGGACAATGCGCGAGTTAGATAAAGATATTCTCACCTTTCACTTCATCGCACGATAGAGAGTAACAATGAAAGGGTACTTTACTAAATGTCCATGCATCCCCCTACTTATAGATGTGGTCGACAACACAACGATAAGAAAGGCTCTACTAGACACGGCTCTGAGACATCCTAGGACACTTTTGAAATCTTAGGCTCTGATACCAAGTTTGTCACGCCCCAAAACCGAGAGACGAGACCGGCGCCTAACCGGATGAACCCAGTCAAGCGGACCTGGATTGCCTTTCCTACCCAACGTATTACCTCGTGTTCATAACGTACATTATTCCATATGAGTTAGCCAATTTAGAGTCAAAGTACACTCTACAACATAATTCCATTTTCCTCTTTTAGTTTTCAACAATAGATAATCCGGAATGTACAAGTTACATACAACATTTCTGATTCGCGATCCACAATTACGAGTGAGTACAACTACCGCCCAAAATATACATGTACATATACATATACAACCCACACAGTGTCTACGAAGCCTCTAAGAGTTCTTAGGAGTTTTACATAACTTGCCGGCAACAAGGCCCTGGTTATACCATTACAACATAAGCAAAAGAGGATAGTATAATCCACACGCGGCCTCGAGAGGAAGAGGGGCTCACCAAAACTGCTGAAGAGATGAAGAGGAGGCACCACTAACGGCGGGTTGAGCTACCTGCTATGGAACCACCTACATCCATATAAAAGATGTAGCCCCCCCGACAAAAGGGACGTTAGTACCATTGAATAGTACTAGTATGTATGAACAAACTTTACTCTAAGTAAAATCAAACAATACATAGATAGGAGACAGTTAAAGGAATCAACAAATAGTGCACAGATACAGAAAACAAACACAATTGAGAGTTTCACAGATTC